>PVHY01019407.1:0-27442 GCA_004024945.1 Uropsilus gracilis | reverse complement strand
AGGTCTTGCTATTTTTGCTTGTGGAACCGCAGGCTCTCGTTGCCCGGGGTACCACAGACTCAAGCAATCCCCAGCCTCAGCTTCCCAGGTAGCTGGGATGACAGGCGCGCGCCACCATGCCCAGCTATTTTTTTGGAACTAGGTCTCCCTACGGGCCCCAGGCGGGACTCGAACCGCGATCCCTAGCCCCGGCCGCTTCATAGGCGAGCCACCGTGCCTGGCCTAATTTGTAATTTTTTGTGTTGATGTTTATGTTCATATTCATTTGTTATATTCCTAGGAGTGGAATTTCTAGGTCATGTGCTGAGTATGAGTTCAGCCTTTTAAAAGATTTCTGGATTGTTTTCCATAGTGGCTATACTGTGTGTATCATCAGTTTCTTGTAACTATTCTGATAGATGCATATTATCCCCCGATACTGTCCCCTTGTGCTGTCTGTACTTCATGATGAGTCCTGATGCCCGCAGGCCTTCTTTTAGAATTCTCTCATCAGCCCAATTCCAGTAAAGGCTGGAATATCTCCAAAGGCTTGCTATACCATGTACTACATGGTGTTGTGCTTCTATTCTATGAATGACATTCTGTAACAGGTGGTGATTAAGTTGTGGGTGGGTCAACTTATCCTGAACCCACTTTGAGGAAGTCTGACCCTTTCTTGGCAACTTGAGGGCTCTTGTGCCTACAGATTACTTCCCAGTGCAGGAGCAGAACAAAGACTGCATACCACTCTTTGTCTTTTTCAAGGAATAATGTGCTTCAGGAGTGTGGAACTATTTCTGGAGTTTCAGGTTCCTTGGGGATCAGTGCTGGCACTCAATTTGAGACTTTGCAATAGAAGGCAGGGGACCCTGACAGTCAAGGGGTGTATGTCTCATTCACATGCCCACAGTGATTGGTGGATGTATAGGCATCAAGAGTAAAAGCCACTGGGCACGGTGGCTCGTGCCTGTAAGCTTCAGCCTATGAAGCGGCTGGGGCTAGGAATTGTGGTTCGAGTCCTGCTCGGGGCAATACAGCGAGACCTAGTCCTAAAAAATAGCTGGGCGTGGTGGCGCGTGCCTGTAATCCCAGCTACCTGGGAAGCTGAGGCTGGGAATTGCTTGAGTCCATGGTACCCCACGCAATGTGAGCCTGTGGTTCCATGGGCAAAAACAGCGAGACCTAGTCTCAAAAAAAAAAAAAAAAAAAAAAAGAGAGAGAGAGTAAAAGCCAATCAGTTGGTTGTCTCTCTTCACTCATGTGGAGCTACTCCTCTCACCCAGGTCTGTGATGGTCTTGACATCTGGAAGGGAAGCATAAGTTGGGAAGAACCAATCTGGAGGCCTGAGTGGCAATGGAGGTGAAGGGAGCCGTGCTCCTTCCTGTTGTGCAGAGGATGCCGATCCCTTGGGTCGGGATGGGGACTGAGAGAGGGAGTCTTATGATAAGCCAAGACCAAGTGTGGGGCAGCCTGATTCATAGAAGTTGGTATTGGGTGAGGAAGGGGTACGTAGAGCACAGATGGGTAAGGAATTGATTCTGGGAGACCATAGGGGTGAAGGGAGGGTGCTGGGAGTCCAGGATGGTGGGGAGAGGGTATTGTGTGCTTAGAATAGGTAAGGGGATGTGACCCTCCTTCTGAATCCACTTTCTTCCCAAAATTTCACCATAAGTCTCATCTCTGAATAGCTGGCTTTAAAATAGTTATTTTGAGGATTTTTAGTATACATGTTCTTGTGACATGGAAATCCCGTAAGTGCTTAAGTGCTTAAGTGCAGTGACAGACTTCACTGAAGCTCTGATGTGGCAGCTGTTTAGGTGTTAGAGGTCCCGGTAGGGTGGATGCTCATGTCAGCCTGCCTCCAACGGTCACTGTGTTCATAGGAGGTGTTTATGAGGTGGAATGGCTTGGCCTGATGCTGTTATGGGAGAACTGTGAGGGGCTGTCTGTTGCCTGTGTCTCCATGATTACCTCTTGTGTGCCCCCCCTCCCTGGGCCCTGTGCTTTCTGAGGAACTCCTGTCGATCCTTCCAAACCCTGCTCTGGTGATCTTTCCTCTGATTTTCAAACATGTTTGTGTGTGTGTTCTTTCTTGCCTTTCCTGAAAACTCTGTCTTAGTCCTGCTCTTTATGTAAATGGGAAGTGAGTATTTAAATTTTCAGGTAACTATATTGACATTTTCCCATTTTGCTTTTTTGCAGGATTCTGTTTCACTGAGACCATCAATTCGGTTTCAAGGAAGTCAAGGGGTGAGTAATTTTTACCTTTAACCGTTTTAGGAATGTGGTGTTGTCTGGGGCCTGTTGTGACTCACTGGCACAGATACAGGTAGTGGTGGTATCTTGGTCCCCATCTCTTTGTAAGATCCAAGGTTCTCCTCTGGATACTCTTAGGCTAATCCTGTGCCTGGGGCCCACTAACAAATTAAGTTGTGTGGGTGCTGAAGGTGGCTCTCCTGCCCAGCAGCCCTCTGATCTTCATGTAGCTAATATGTACTTGACTCTCACCCTTACTCTGATCCACTCTTCATGATGATTTGAAACAGTGGCCTGAAAATGTAAGCAGATCTGAAGCTGTCTCCCCACAGGGAGAATGCTTACCTCCTCAGTGGAGGACTATGATCAGTGATTTAGGTTTTGGTATTGGCATTTGGTTATAGGAAATTAGCACTGCTTTTTTTTTTTTTTCTGAAATGTGTTTTATTCTAAATGTCCATCTTGTGAAAAAATTAGGGGATGAAAGAAAGAGTAAGTTGTTCATAATTCTGCCACAGGTCTTGGGACCCTTCCCCTGCCCACAAACATACCTTAGAACACACTAATTTTTCCTTCAAATTTTTATTGCAAGGCTTTTTTTCATGACGAGTTGCAACATGTGTTAAATCAGTTTCCATCCGGCCAGCCTGCTTCTTACAAAGCAGAGAGTCTGGAGAGATGTCTAATCTGTGTGTGACTGTCTACTTGTGTCTCTGTGTCTACTTCTTATGCGATTTACATGTTTCTGCATGTGGAAATACAGAAATAATGGGAAGTTTTTATCTCAAGTTCACAGTTGTGAGGTTAGCAAGTCTGAAATTCTAAGAACAGATTGGAGCAAGTCTACATGCAGAGCTTCAGTTTCCCTTTTAAGGCCTACAGCTGATTATCTGAGGCCCACCCAGAGCATTGAGGGTCATCTCCTTAAAGTCAGCTGGTGATGGATATTGCCACATCTGCATCTCCATGGCACCCCTATTCTAGCATGCATAGTGTCTCTGGGGGCTGCAGCTTGGCCAGGGGCAGGGAATGGGTGTATAAGTATTGAACATCACACCCATTCTAGTTAGGATTGGTGAAATACCATCTAGAACCCCTTTCCTCCATGTCTCCTCTAGCAACCCCATAAGAGTCTGTGGTCACCCTTTGCCTCCACCCTTTATAACCCAAGGTCCTAGGTCAGTGATGGTGACAGATGGATCTGCTGCCATACTGGCCCTATGGCGCCCTCTGGTGTCCATGGTCAGATCTCAGCAGCCAATGGAAGATGAAAGGGCTCATTTCACACTGTCTTGGCTGTCACTCATGGAAAACATGCCCTGTGACACTCATTTCCTATGTAAAACCAGAGAGCCACATCCATTCCAGAGTTAGCAGTTCTACTACCTAGAATGGTATAGATCATTCTTTGCCTGTTTTTCTTTTTTCCTGGGTGTTCTCATGTATAATAGAGCTTCTAGAAGGTTCTAATGTCATAAAGACCCTGTGTGGTGACCTTAGGAAACCAGGTCACAGTTCCCTACCAGATCCTTGTGGGACCAAGTGGCAAGGGGGCACTGTGGTTTCCCGACTGTCAGGTTAGGCCCCTGAATCTGCCCCAAATGGTGACTTTGAGGCCACATCTTCCTCCTCCTGGTCATTTGATGGGCCATTGTTGCCTTCTCCCTGCCAGATGTGAGGATCTGTTTTCCTGGCTCAGAACTGCAGTTTTTAGAAGAAAATATGGCAGCACCTGTCTATCTCTGTAAACAACTCTGCAAAGCAGCCAAGAAAGTGCCCTTAGTGCTGGTGTTTGTGATGGGTTCTTCGGACACCCTGGGAAACTGAGCATGTACTGGCTCCTCTGGGAGTTCACAGTACTTATAAAGGCTCTCAGTTTGACTTGGGGAGGTGAAGGCCTTCCCTAAACAGCAGAGACAGCTTACTCTTAGGGGGTCATTCAGCTTGAGATGGAAAGTCCTACTCAGAATATCAGAATATATTTAATTCTGAGTTTTGAAATGAAAACTAATAAAGAAAACGATGTTCCCTGAAAAATCCCTCTGGTCAGTCAGTTTTGGGGTTCCTATACTCCCTGACGGAATATAGAGTACTTTTCTTTTTTTTACATTGAGTAAGTTTTGTTTACATTTGCCTTTTGAGGCCGGGCATGATGGCTCGTGGCTGTAAACTTCAGCCTATGAAGCGGCCGGGGCTAGGGATCGCGGTTCGAGTCCCACCTGGGGCCCGTAGCGAGACCTAGTTCAAAAAAAAAAAAAAAAAAACAAACAGCTGGATGTGGTGGCTTGCGCCTGTAATCCCAGCTACCTGGGAAGCTGAGGCTGGGCATTGCTTGAGTCTGTGGTACTCCGGGCAAAGAGAGCCTGCGGTTCCATGGGCAAAAATAGCAAGACCTAGTCTCAAAAACAAACAAAAAAAAATACATTTGCCTTTTGTGTGTTCCTTCCCCCACCCCACCCCCCCTGGTCTCCATCTCTTCTTTCACTGCCTTTTATTGTTTAATTTTTAGTCCCTTGGGTTGTTCATCTTTCCTGTAGCAATGTCCATTTGTCCGGTGTGGATGTAGTTTCCTGGGACGTAGTGGCTTAGTTTTCCAAGTGTCTTTTTGCTGCTGGCACCAGCTCACACATGATTGCGTTCTTTCAGTGCCTCCTCCTTTCTGATTAGCTGCTCTGACCCGTCTTCTGTCATATTTTGCTCCTTCTTTGTTTTGTAGTTCTTGTTGCTGGTGTTGGGAGCGTTTATCCCAGCCAGAGTTTGTGCACTCATTTGTTTGGTCGAGATAGGCCCTGGCAGATGGTTGGTCCAGTTCATCATGGGGCCACTGTGGGCCTCTGTGGTTTTACTCACACCCTAAAGTGGGAGGGTCCTTTGATCATGCTGAAGGCATCTCTGAACCGGAAATTCCATTCCCATTGTTGTAGATCATAGTGGTTGTATTTCTGAGGTAGTTTGTCTCTATACTGTCTTACAGTCCTGTGTCCCGTGGATCTGACATGTTCCTTGTTCTGGAATACTTCCTTGTTTTTCACCTGTGTATTTGTGTGCAACTGCCTTTGAGTCGCTGATTTAGTTGTTTCTGGTGAGGGTTGACTGGATTTGGAGAAGACCAGAGGGAATGACCCCTACCACCCACAACCCTCCACCAACTTCCCCATCCCCCCTATCTGCATCCACATCCGGCAGTGGGGGCTCAGGCCCTAGCAGCATGGCTGAACCCACCATGTGGGCGGGGTTCCCCCTCTCCCCCTTCTCAGACCACCTTGTGGTATGGTGGCTCAGGGGCGCCCCAGCCGCTCCCTGCTGCCCTTGTATGCATCAGGGCCCCCCCTGCCTTGCGCTCCCTAAACCCCAAAAGGAGTGTGGCAGCCTGGGCACAGGCTGAAGTGGGCTGAAGTGGGCGCCCACGTGGCTGAAGTGGGCGTGTGGGCGGGGTTACCCCTGCCTTCTGCGCCACCTCATGGTATGGTGCTCGGGGGAGCCCCCAACCTCTCCCCTCCAGCCTAGCATGCGGTTGGGCCCCCCCAACCTTGCACTCTCTGAACCCCAAAAAGAGCATGGCAAGCTGGGCAGCCGGGGGCTCAGACCCTGCGCCATGGCTGAACCGGGCAAGTGGGCCTTGAATACTTTTCTAACCATTTCTCCCACCCCCTCAGAACTTAATTGTCTCTTCAGAGCTCCCACCTGTACTGCATATGAAGCCACACAAATCTGGGGACAGAGTTCAAAGGCAAGAGGCAAAAGGGTTCTGTGGACTTGCCCAAAGCTGAACCTGAACCCTGTAAATGTCCCAGAAGCGAGATGTTGATTCCCACTGGGTGCTGAAGACCTTTGAACTGGTCAAATCTGTATCCTGCTTCAAGTCTTTATGTGCCCACAGCCACCACCCCCCAACCCCCAGTCTGGAGTTGGAACTGACATAGTACTCAGCCAGACTTGAGGATGCTTGGGCCAGCTGAGGGTACCTACTGTCCCTCAAGGTAGCTGTTGCCTAAGCTGACAGACAAGGTTGCCGACTAGGAGGTTGGGTCTTGTCAGGACAGGTGGGGAGGGCTTAGAACAGGTATGGGAAAGAAAGATCAAGAATGGATTGAGGGAGGACCTGGGCTATAGTAGGGGGAGATTTCCCACATCAGGATTCAGATTCTGCTCATTTTGATTTGCTGGCCTATGATGCCCAGGCCTTCTGGCTGTGGCATTTCCTGCAGTGACTCTCAGATCTGAGCCTCCACTTATAAATGCAGTGCTTTTAGTAACTTTTCACATTTGAGAGGACAGGTGGCTTGGGTAAGCTCTCATTGCTAATGAGGATATGCTGTGTGCAGGCAGGACTCAAGGGCCCAGGCTTTCCAAATGTTCCTGTGGAACTGAGGGTGGAGTGTGTGGATGTTTGCATGTATGCTTTTGTGTCTGTGTGTATACATGTATTTGTGTACATATGTATACATGAATGCCTGTGTATGTGTGCACATGTGCTTATGTGCTCACGTTTGCCCTGAGGTCAGTTGTCAGAAGCAGTCAAGGTTGTGTTTTCCAGACATTGCTTATGAACCATTTCTCCCCTTTCAGATCCTAAGAAATAAATGCCCATTGTATTTAGATTCAGCACTGCCATTCTGTGGGACTCCAGGGGCAATGACTGGGTAAAGGGTATGGAGAGCTTTGACCTTGCCTCTAGTCCACTCTGCCTCAGCTTCTGTATCTGTACCAGCATCTCAGGGACAAGCATGACAGTGGGTTGGAGGGTGTGCTGATAGAACATGGGGCTGGTAGGTCCACAATACTCAGCTTCAGGCAGGGTTAAGTATCAGCTGAGCATGCTCTGTCCAGCATGGCTAGAGGGGGGACTGACCAGGCTCCTCCTCTGTCCCTGTACTGTGCTGGAAAGTGCTTCAATGTACTTGGCTCTATGTTCACACCTGAGTCTCTTTGGATCAGGATTTGGCTGGGTGCTGGCAGGTCATGAAATCTTATTTTATAAGATTTGTTTACTTCTCTTTTTTTGAGACTAGGTCTCGCTATTTTTGCCCATGGTACCATGGACTCAAGCAATCTCCAGCCTCAGCTTCCCAGGTAGCTGGGATTACAGTTGCATGCCACCACACCCAGCTATTTTTTTGGGACTAGGTCTCATTAGGTTGCCCCAGGTGGGTCTCGAACCCTGACCCCCAGCCCCTTAGGCTGTTGCTTACAGGCACGTGCCACCGTGCCTGGCTACATTTCTATTTTTTTCTTTTCTTTCCATTTGGGTTTTCTCCCCCCTTCGCTTCCCCTTGTCCGCCCCTCTGGCCACTCCATCTCTTCTTTCACTGCCAGCTATTAGTCAGTTTTTAATTCCATAGATTGTTCTTTTCTTCCCTAGAACAGTTTCTTTTCCAGGTGTAGATGTGTTTTCTGGGGACACAGTGGCTTGTGCTTAGTTTTCCAATGGTTGCGGGCAACCATTTCATGCATGTTTGGATCCTTTTAGTGCCTCCTTCTTATTGGTTGTTTGCTCCGACCCAGTTTCTGTTCACATTTTGCTTCTTTGCTTTTGTGATTCTGGTCCCAGTGTTGGGAGCATTTCTCCCCAGACCATATTCATTTAAAAAGTTTCTTGGTCAGGATAGAAACTGGCAGCTGGTTGGTTCAGTTTGTCTTGGGGTCGCTGCCCGTCTCTGTGACCTTCCTCTCCATGTGGAATGGGAGGGTGCCAAGCTCGTACTGATGGCATCTCTGAACTGGAAATTTTATCTGCATCTGTGGAGACTTCAGTGCTTGTATTTCTAAGATAGTTCATCTCTTTAGTTAGTCTCACAGTCCTGTGTCCCACGGATCTGAAATGTTCATTTGTTCTGGGCTTTACTTCTTTCTCCTCGTTTCCATCTTCATGTGTATCTGCTGCTGAATTAGTGATTTAGTTGTTTCTGGTGAGGGATTGGCTGGATTTAGAGACCAAAAGGGGTGACCTGCCTGGGGTCCTCCCAACCTCCCTACCCCCCCCTACTTCCCCTCCCTTCCCCGTTGGCCTGCACATCCTGCAGTCCCCCCTAGTCTGAAGGGAGCTGCGTGGGCCGGCAGGACTTCCAGGGAGATGGATGGCCCAGCTCCCCGAAGGGAGCCAGGCGAAAGTATGGGCAGCCATATGGTATTTTTGTTTTGTTTTTTCATTGCCCACCCATCCCCTCATGTGGTGTTTTGGGGCCAGCTTTGGACTAGGTGTGCCGGCATTATTCTCAGCATCACTCTTTATCTTCCGAGCCTAGGTCCCTGGACTCTAGGCAGTGACAGAGGTTCAGTCTGGTGCTGTGTGGTCTGTCCAGTACTGATTAGGTTTGTTGATAATACTCAGTGTACAGCGAGACCTAGGAATTTGGGCCTTATACTCTTCCTCCTGCACCCCCTGTGTATCTGGCCAGCTGTGCTGAGTTCCTGCACTCAGTCCCAGGGACTTATTTCTCTGGGGTCTCCCTTGTGACAGGCTTCTGGAAGCACTTCCTATATATGGGGCCCTCCTCCCTTCCTCAGCAGCCCCTAGGTCTTCACCCTGTGAGGATCACTGAAACACACTGGTCTTTGGGCAGGGTGCTTTCCTATCAACTCTGAGCTGGCACCTGGCCTGGGAGCAGTGCTGTGTATCTGTCCAGTATGCTAATCTGTCCTGGGGGGCTGGGCTCTAGAGCTGCTTTCCAAAATCAGCATGTGCATATCCTGTGTCATGTGTAGCTGAGTTGGTTTGGCAGGGAGCTATCCACCTGTTTATGCCTGAGCCCTGCCTGCTTGTTTATGCCACAGGCTGCTGAGTGGATTTTTAGGTAGAGGTCATGTCCAGCAGGGGGAGGCAGAGGATGTTGCTGCTCTGTTGGCTGCCATCTGGTTCATTTCATCTTCCAGGGTGTTCTAGGTCACATCTCCCATTTGGCGGGTGGGAAAACAGCTCAGGCTGAAGTACTCTGTGCTTCTTAGGCCTGGATGCCATCACCACTACAAACCAGACATGTTCCTCGCCCTCCATGAGAACCGAGGAGACTGAGTGTGACTGAGGGTGGGTGACAGAGATGGTCGTAGGGATAGGCTGTTGCCCTGCCATTGTCAGAAATACAAAAGTGTGTTTTAAAGGGAAATGCTAGCTGCTATCTTGTAAGGTATGTGATACGTGGTGGGGAGGGGTTTAATGCTGTCCTGACCTCTAATTCTCTCCATGCTGTGGCTCATGCTCCTTTAGTGACAAATTCCTCTTTCTTCACACAGCACATCTGCATTCCTCAGCCCGACTGCCCCTCGGAGGCTCGGACCTTCTCGTTCTACCTCTCTAACATCGGTCGTGACAGCCCCCAGGGCAGCTTTGATTGCATCCAGCAGTATGTCTCCAGGTGAGATGTCCTGGTTCCACCCATGACAGACCCCACCACTCAATGGCTTCTGTCTCTCTTCCCCCACCTTTCACTCTGGTGTCTCCCCACATTTCCTTCCCCCCTTAAACCTGGCATCTCCAGCCCTCTCCCTGAGTGGGTATTGCCCACCTCATCTGGCCCCAGACTGCTCTTTTCAGAAGTCTTAGTGACTCGTATCAAGGTATCCAGGGAATGGGTGCATGTCCTGGATGTTACCTCTGACCCTGGGGCTTGGGTTCCTTGTTTCTTCCCAGTCAGGAAGATGGCCCTCTGGAAGTCTTATAGTTTGAGCCAGTTTTGACCCCCTGGGTATTCACCTGGGCTCTGGGTTTTTGTCTTACAGCCATGGGGATGTTCACCTGGACTGCCTGGGGAGCATCCAGGACAAGATCACTGTGTGTGCCACTGATGACTCCTACCAAAAGGCTCGACAGAGCATGGCTCAGGCTGAGGAGGAGACGCGTAGCCGTGGTGCCATCGTCATCAAGCCTGGAGGCCGCTACATGGGTGAGGAGTGGGGCAGGCTTAGCTGTGGGGCCATGGCATGGGGCTCTGCTGCTGGACTACTATCTGGGTAGCAGGAATCTCAGGGCCTATCCAGGCTAGAGCAGGATTGTGGCTGACAAAGGTGAAGCCCCAGCAAGATTAGCAGTTTTGTGCGGGTGGTGAAGGACAGTCCCATTCTGTTCACATATTGGTAGGGCTGCTGCAGCATTTGCTTCCTTTCTACCCTTAGGTGGACTCAGGGCCCAAGAGTTCCAGATCCCAGTCTACTGACCTCTTTCCCATATTATCACCTTGGGACCCTCTGCCGGGCAAAGAAACACCTCTGGGAATGTATTGCTGTGTCTCATTTCTTCCTACTGCCACCTCTGCCCTCTTGTTCAGCTGCTGCTCTCTTAAGACCCTGTGGCCAGGGACCTGCTGCTATAGTAGGCCCAGTGAAGGACCATGGGGACCACCTGATTCCCTGCTCTTGGGAAGATTGTGGCAGCTCAGCATCTGCTTGGAGACACTGTGTTGAACTTGTTAGACTGCCATTTGTGTGGGGAGCTCCTGCGTCCTGCATGTTTATCACTGTCCCTGACCAGACCTAGACCTTCATATCTTTTTTTTTCCCCCATAAAAACATGACTGTGTCGGGGAATAAGTGTAGGGCTGTGAAGTAGTTTGGGGACTCCCTTTTTAACATTGTGGGTTGGCATTTTTGGCTCCAATATTTAGGTCACTTGTTTGTTTGTTTTTTTTTGGAGACCAGGTCTCGCTATTTTTGCCCATGGAACTGCAGGCTCACGTTAACCAGGGTGCCACGGATTCAAGCAATCCCCAGCCTCAGCTTCCCAGGTAGCTGGGATTACAGGCGCGCACCACCACGCCCAGCTATTTTTTGGGACTAGGTCTTGCTGTTTTTGCCCCAAGCGGGACTTGAACTGCAATCCCTGACCTCAGCCGCATCATAGGCTGAAGCTTACAGGCACGACCCACCGTGCCCAGCTTTTTAGGTCACTTGTGATGAAGCTAAACATGCTCTAAATATGCTGTTTCTTGTTGCTCCTACTTCTAAAACTTGGTTCTGCAGATGCCAGTGAGCTGTGTGTAATCAGCAGGTGGCGCTCTCAGACACCCAAGATCCCTTTAGACAGAACAAACTACACAGCAATTCCCTTGGACTTAATAGGGACATGGGCCTATCCCTGTCACTCTCCATGTCTTAAGCTTGTAGGCATCTGTCTACTTGTTTGAGACTTTGACATTGCTCCTGGCAGTGGGACACAGTGGTCACCCTCGTACCCTTCAGGTTCCTAATCTTGGTTCTTATTGCAGGTAAGAAGGTTCAATTTCGGAAACCTGCCCCAGGAGCCACAGAAGCCGTACCCTCCCGGAAGCGAGCAACCCCAATCAACTTGGCAAGTGCCATCAGGAAGAGCGGTGTTGGTGCCATTGGTGGGGTGTCCCAGAGGCCCTTCCGTGATAGGGTGCTGCACCTCCTGGCACTGAGGCCCTACCGGAAGGCTGAACTGCTGCTGCGACTACAGAAGGATGGCCTGGCTCAGGCAGACAAGGATGCACTGGATGGCCTTCTCCAGCAGGTATGTTCATTCTGGGGCTGGGTGAGCATGACCTCCGCATACAACTGGCCCTGGGGTGTAGGGTAGGCTAGCTGTTCAGGAACCAGGAATTGACTCAGACTGAGGTCAGCACACTCCACATAAGGGCCACAGACTCAGGGCTCAGGGCATCTAGGCTTTAATGTGCAAGAGTTTTAGAGCATCAAGTGAAACTTGGGAGACCATCATATGAGTTAGCAAGAGTTTGGGCTTAGCTTTATCAGCTGTGACTCCAGGCAGTGGTGCCCAGTTTACACTTCTTCTGGAAAGAGACTGTAGTGCCTCTTGAAGGTTCGGCTGGTGGGAGTAGGATCCCAAAAGGTGTAGCATCCTGCTCAGAAGCATTAGCAGTGATTTTTCAATAAGAGTGGTGTGTTCAACCTCCTTCCCCAGACTCTGTCTTGGTGATGAGGTCCAGTCAGGTGGAGAACCTCTGGGAATTGTAGTGGTTTTCTGTGGCCTCACTGTGAAGTAGGCATGGGCTTCCTTGGAGGACAGCTGTTAGGACCACAGATCCTTCTGGAGCTGAGAGCCAGTAGCTATGTCTGAGGATGAATGTCCACATTGGCAGTATCTTCAGCAGCTTTGCAGTACAGGCTGAGGCTGGTGGGAACCAGCAGCATGTTTGTTAGGAGGCTGTTGGTGTTTGTCCACCTGTATTCCAGGTGGGGTCTCTTCATGACCCATCAGTCCATAAAGATTGGAACAAGAAAGAGTACTACCTTTTCTCCATAGATAAAACAGAACTGTAGTCTGCACATTGGATTCAGATCTAGATTGATTCTACTCTGTCCACAGACACTGAGGTTCATTAGCAGGTGCTTTCCCACCCACACCTGCAGAGACCACTCTGTGCCAGGGCCTCACATCAGCAGTTTCCTCCTCCTGTGTTCATTTGCTGGCACTTCTTATGTGGATTTGGCCTCCTCAACTGCTGTTTGAATGCAGGGGTCATATTGCCTGGATCAAGCTTTAGTGTTTCTCTCTGCAAGCTCAGCACTCAACTCTGGGCCTCTTGGAAGATAAATCTGTGGCTTCCTCCCCTAGAAGTTTTCTTTGGCAAAAGAACTTGCCAAAGCATCCAGAAAGCTCTGAACTTAGAAGGGTGTTACCAGGGGGCTTGTTTTCTTGGAAAGTCCCACATGCTGGTCTTGTCCTCAGGAATCTGAGGGAAGTAGTACATGGGAGGCCCACCCCAAGATGGATGCCTCCCATAGCCGCCTCTTATAGCGTGGGGAGACCAAGACAGTGTGGGGCACACTGTATACTCTGGAGAGTATACTAGAACTGACTACATGTGTGAGCTGTGCATGCCTGCTGGCAGCTACCTTATCGTTGACCTGGCCGTCAACTTCGGTGTCACACTTGCTTTTTTGCCTTATCTGTGCCCAGAATACAGAAGAAGCACAAAAACCCCTCAAACATTATCACATGAAACATAATTAACCCAGTATTCCAGCAACCCAAGATTCATTTGGAGTAGCCTTTAGATTTGTGGGGACAAGCTCACTTCTCTGGAGAAGAATATTCTGGAGGTGTAATATGGCCCACAGGACCTGTTCTGATCCTTTTCTGGAATCAGCGGGGCACCCTGTTGAGCTCTGGCCTCTCTAGTTCATTTGGGTTTTGGCAGTACCCAGGGGCATCTGGCCTCTGGCTGGGATCTTCACTCTGTCTTCTGAATCTCTGCAACAGTCTGTGTACCTGGTACCTTTGTGCTTACTATCCAAGTGTGTCTCCCCAGTGATTGTGGAGATGCAAAACTTCATTATATTGGGGAGAAGTGAACAGTCCAAAGGTATATTTCACTCATACTGGTCATTTCCAACCTCCCCCAGGTGATGTGGGGTCCTAGTGAGCAGCTCTGATGCTGCTGCCCTCCTCAGGGTCTTCCTCCTTCCTCCTGTGAGAACTTTGAAGGCATCTGTTGTAGAACTGCTGGCCCGAGAGATCCTGGAATAAGCCTTCACAATGAGGGTGCAAACATTAGGGGGTTCTTCTGGAGAGATTCAACAAAATGTATCAGGAACCATAAAAGCGGCAGAACCTTTAATCTGTGCCCATCGTACTTTGGGGAGCTGGCCAAGGAAAACGGAACAGCATGGATAAATGCTCACAGTGACATCCTGTCAGTCACAGGTTAGCCACTTGCTGTAATATTACTTATCTAGAAAAAATGCTAACTGTGAAATTGTTGTGACCTGGCCTCTTCTTATAACCCAGGAACTGAAAAACAGCGCTGCTGTGGCAGCCACATAACCACATATGCATGTGTAACTCACATAGGTACTACAGACACACACGACAGAGACCATGGTGGCCAGAGACATGTGAAAGTGCCCTTCTTGGGACAGGCCTGAATTCCTTCAGGTGCCTTTCAGACAAGTGTTTTAAATCTTCATCATCAGTAGCTTGGTTCCAAAAGCAGCCTGCACTCCTGCCTCAGCCAGCTCTGCTCCTTGAGTTAGAAATCTGAGACAGGTGTCTAAGTTATATAACCATAGGCTGAGGGCTTGTAAACCACTTATGTTTGTTTAGTTTCACGGTTCTGGAGATTGGCTGTCCAAGATTAAGGTCCTCGCATATTTGGTGCCTGATGAGGCTATTGCCTGATTTACAGATGGCATCTTCTCACTGTGCCCCGACATGGTGGAAGACGGATCTTCCTGGGGCTTCTTTATAAGGACACTGGTCTCATTCAAGGGTACCTCGCCCCATGACCTAATCATATTATAAAGACCATCACCACCTTGAGAATTAAGATTTAACTTGAATTTTGGAATGACAAGACCTCAGTTCATAGCATTGTGGGAAGGGTGGTGGTGATGTCTTGAGAGTATAAATTGCAGCCACCGTTTTTGCAGCCATCCTGGCTTCTAACAGCTATAATATAAAAGTGCATCTGGACCTGGTGCCTTGAGCCTTCTGTACCCCAAGGATTTCATGCCCTTGCTGTCAATTTTCCCTTTTTCCCCCCCTTATCTTTTTTTCCCCTTTCATTTTTTTTTTCTTTTTAATCCCCACCTTCCCTTCATATCTTTACCTTCTTCCTATCAGATACTTTTAGGAACATCTGCCTTCCCCTAACTCCTTGGAGGTGATACTGGTTCTGTCTTGCAGGTAGCCAATGTGAATGCCAAGGATGGCACCTGCATGCTGAAGGACTGTGTGTACAAGGACGTGCAGAAGGATTGGCCTGGCTACTCAGAGGGTGACCAGCAGCTACTGAAACGCATGCTTGTCCGGTAATGTCACCTCTCATCTCCAGTTGTGCTCACTCCCTGGGACTAAGGTAGCTCTCCCAAGGATGCTGGAGTGGCTTTTTGTGGTCCCAGAGGTTGCAGAGCAAAATGGTGGGTTCTGTGGAAATTATCAATATTCCCCACTGTGACCTCCCATCAAGAAAAAGACCAGCCCCCATAGAGTGGGGCAGAGGATAGGAGTCACCACCTTGAGCCCCAGAATGCCCAGAGACAATGCCTTTATTCCACTGCCTTCTTCCCTTCCCATCATGCTTCTGCCCAAACCTGTGCATCCCCACAGGCATCTGCTGTGAAGACGGCTTCCTTAATAAGGACCTAGAAAGCATGAAACAGAAAGAAACATTGCAAAACAGAACTCCTAGCAGATGTGCTTAAGTAGCGTTAATTAAATGCCTCCCCTCTCAGGTTAATTGGCACTCAAGGTCAGGAGGGCCTTGGCGGCTCTGAGGATAAGTGGGTAATAGGCCCCCAGTTCAGGCCAGCAATTAATGATTTCCTTCCCGGTCGTGCCTGGCGCGGGAATACAGCTGTGAAACGTCTCTGAGCAAGCTGATGTGCTAATTAGTCCTTAAGTGATTTCTCAGGGACTTGGAACTATTTATGAGGTAGGTTGGGGTTTTTTTGTTTGATTTTTTTGTTTTTTTGTTTTTTTTAAGTTCAGCTGTTTAAAGCAGTAATTGCTCATGGAAAACAGCTGAGTTGGGGCTACTCTGGCGAACCCAGAGTTCCTCATCAGCCCTCTGGGGCTTTATTTGCTGTCCTGAGCTCACTGCTGTGAACCCAGCCTAAGAGGTCTGGGGCCTGGGAGCTGATCTTGGCAGAAGACCCTTCTCTGGGTGTCTCCTGTTGACTCAGACCACCATGGCTCAAATTGACCTGTGATGTTTTATCCATTACACATTTTTTGGCAAAGAGTTCAATGTTGGAAATATCAAGTACACCTAGCCAAGCACTTTGATGTGGCAGGGGCCTCAGAGGAGCTCAGCTGGTCTGTTGTTCACCTGTCCTTCCTTTCAAGCCTCTTGAGAGGTGCCTTGGGCCCTTCCAGTTCGCAAACCTCCCTTCCTCCCAACCTCCAGGACCTGGGCCTCACTGAGTTTCAGAGGGGCAAGTCTGAGTGAGTAGTCCATGTGTGGTTTTACATGTACATGATCATGTGTGTACATTTTTAGGTGGGGGTACATCAGGTGTGGAGGAGTGTTGGTATGAAATGGTGTCTGGGCTGAATCTTGAGGGGTGTTAGTGAGAGGTTCCCAGAGGTATGATCTCTGGATCTTGGTGCACTTTCTGGTTCCCATTTTCTCCCTTCCCTCTATGTGAACCTCTGGGTATATATATCCCTTTGGGATAGATGTGTGGAAGCACTTGGGCATTGACCTGGACTGGTGCTCCTAAAGCCAGCCCACTTACTGACTTAGGGAGGTTGCCTCCACATCTGCATGGATTAAGGGTGATGGTCGCATCAAGTTAGCAGTGGTCCTAAGTCTGGATGTGCAGATCCACAACATGGGCCCTTCATGGCCTGTCCCAGGCTGGGAAGGGTCATCCTGGGCATGTCCCATTGTCACAGGAAACCTAGTAGGCAGGCAGCTTTGGCTATCTGAATGCCTTCTTGGGGAGGGAAGTGTCCTTAATATTGTCATTTCTCAATCACTTTTTCTACTGGTTTTGGGAGATTTTTTTCTACTTCTCATCCCCTTTTAGCCATCCCTTTCTAGTCCCCTGAGTCTTGCCTGTTTGTTTTTGTTTTTGTTCTTTTTTTTTTTTTTTTTGTAGCAGTATGTTTTTAATCCTCTGGAAGCAATGTCATTTTTATCATCCTTCCTAAGAATTTTTCATATAACTTTTTTGAGATGCAGTTCACATCACAGGTCACCCATTTAAAGTGGACAGTTCAGTTCACTTAGCACATTCACAATGTTGTGAATCCTCACCTCTGCCTAGAATATTCTGTCATCCCAAGAGACCCCTCCCACGAGCTGTCACTCCCTAGCACCCCCTCCTCCCTCCAGTCTCAGCCCCTGACAACCGCTCATCTGCCTGATCCAACTGTGGATCTGCCTGTTTTGAGTATTTCATATAAATGGATCACATACCTCAGTGTCTGTGTCTCACTCAGCATCGTGTTTTCAGTTCATCTGTGTAGTGTGTGACAGGCTTTTCTGGCTGGGCAATATTCTACTGTATGGATGGATTACATTGTGTTCATCCTTCTTTTGTTTATGGACGTTTGGATGGTTTCTATCTTTTGGTTATTGTGAATGGTGCTATCGTGAACACATGTGCATAGGGATTTGTGTGAGCAAATGTGACCAAGAAATGGAATTACAGTTTTTTAAAAAATCCTAGACTCTTTGCTGTAACAGCTGCACAATCTTTCTTTGCACCAGTAATGTGTGAGGGTCTGATTTCTCCACATCCTCAACAGCTCTTGTTAGGCCCCATCTTCTTGACTGCAGCCCATACTGACAGTGGGGAGGTAGTAGCCACTGTGGTTGGATTATTGAGATTTCCCTGATGAGAAGCAATGCCAATCACCTTTTCATGTGCTGTTGGTCTTTTGTGTGTCTTCTTTGGAGAGATCTCTGTTCAACTTATTTCTCTTTCTGAGGACATTAAAGCTAGTGTTTGGCTATGGATTAAGTTTTCATCCCCTTAGAGAGTCTCTCTTTCCTTTCAGATGCATTTTCCTGTCTTTTGTTGGGTCAGAACTTTCCTCTGAGGAAGGCTGCCAAGGTCTGAATCTTCTGGGTTCCAGTCTCAGGCCTCTGGTCCCTTTTCTGAGGCCATGCCTCCATCCAGTGTGGCCCAGCAGCCTTTCAGCCACCTGGAGAAGATCTGGGCACGTTGTGGGTCACCTTGCCCACTGCAGACCAGGAACTGGGGCAGGGCTGGCAGAACAGCCCTGATAGGAATCCTCCTCCCCTGACCCTGTGGCTGGGACTTGGGTTTCCTGGTTCCTATTATAAGATAGTGCTCTTAGCATTAAATATCATTGTTCTTTGCCTTTCTTCCTCTTCACCTTTTTAGTGGGGGTTTGAAAAACAGCAGATGTAATTACCTTTTTTGGGCTTTATCTTCACCTGGAAGCTCTGATTACTTCTCTTTCACGACACAGCAGACATGTTCCCTTCCAAGCACCTGTGTGTCTGAGGCACTTTTCTTATGTTTCTCTTCATTTGAGACCACTGTGTTTGCAGTGTGGCTGGAAGTACAGTTGTTCATTAAGGAGTGGGTTTGGCTCTGCTTATCTCTGATTGAGTAACACAGCTAGGGCCCTGTGGCTCCAGTCTCAGCCTATAACGGTGTGACTAGCTCCTGGTACCATATCTGATGCTAACTAGGCTCTGAAACTTGAACTCTCTGAGAGTGCTAGAGGCAAACTGAAGAGGCACTTTCAAGCTGGGGTCCTGTCAGGGCCTTCCTTTGCCCATCAGATATCTATCTCTTCTCTTGTCCCCAAGTGCATCATTATGCTCAGTCTAGGTAAACTATGGCTCAAGGAGGTGCTTTGCCAGGAAGCTGGGTGCCTAAAGTTTCTGCAGTAAGCCTTGTTAGGAGGTTAAATAGCTGTTTTCAAAAGTAGGGACTGGTAAGCCGGGCGTGGTGGCTCGTGCCTGTAAGCTTCAACCTATGAAGTGGCAGGGGCTAGGGATCGCAGTTCGAGTCCTGCCCGGGGCAACACAGCGAGACCTAGTCCCAAAAAATAGCTGGTGTGGTGGCGCGTGCCTGTCATCCCAGCTACCTGGGAAGCTGAGGCTGGGGATTGCTTGAGTCTGTGGTACCCCGGGCAACGTGAGCCTATGGTTCCATGGGCAAAAATAGCAAGACCTAGTCTCAAAAAAAAAAAAAAAAAAAAGTAGGGACTGGTGATCCACTGCCCCAACTCCCCTGGGGACACAGTGTGAACCTTGAATGTTCAGGTGTTTTATGTGTCTCCTTGGTACCCGTAGTAACAAGTATCTAGTGAGTGGGAGGCCCTAGACACTTGTATGGTTGCAGCAGGGCCCCAGGTAGGGTGGCGTTACTTACTGCCCAGCTATGATGATCTTCTCTGGTTCCCAGCTGGTGCTGGTGTAGATCCAGATGAGCATGGGGGTGCCAGCAGGGTACTGCTGCAGAGACCCCCAACCTACCCTGTTTTTTCCTCGTAGGAAACTGTGCCAGCCACAGGGCACTGGTGGGCTCCCTGGAGAATCTGCATCCACTAGCCCTCCAGGGGAACATGGGAGTTCAGCCTCACCCCCTCAGGTAGGACAAGGGACATAGTGGGGTGGTGGGGTGAATATCTAGCTGGCTTTCTCCAAACTGGGGAGGCCTGAAAGTGGGACCTCTTCTTCCTTGTCCCCTTTTGCCTTTTTTCCTCCTCCTCCTCCCCTACATCTTCCTTCTCTTCTTTCCTAGAGAACCACCTACTGCTAATCTTTTGTCCCAGAGGCTCCTTACGGAAGGACATACCTATAGCCCCAACTGTGGGTCCCACATGGAAAATGGGAGGGCCTCTTTTCACCCTTGCCCCTACCTGCCTTCCTGCCCCTCATCCTGGGCCACCTGGTTCAATCCTGAGTACACCTGTGACTGATAGTCTCATAGGCCTACCTTCTTTGTAGAGGAGAAGAGTGACTGGCTCCCTTTCAGTGTTGCTGTGGGTTGCACGTAGTCAGGGCCTTGGCCTAAGGAGTGGCCTTTGTCCCTCAGAGTTGGCTCTGTCACTGGCTCTATAGTCTGGGGAAGATGTTGGACACAGTGACAGTTCAGACAACTCCCATAGGTGGTGGCCCTAGTGCCCTAAGGGAGCTGTCCGCTGATGAACACCTGGCTTGACTGGTGTCTGGGTGCCCTCATGTGGCTGACGTGGGTCCTGCAAATGGTGTTGGGTTTCTGCAGAGGCTAGAAACTGCTGCCTGCTGGTGCCAGGCTCCTTTAAATTTATCTCTCTTTGCAGAAACGGCCACAGCCTGCTGACTTCATTGATCCTTTGGCCAACAAGCGACCCAGGATATCACACTTCACCCAGAGAGCTCAGCCTGCCATTAATGGGAAACTGAGCACACCCCATAATCGTGAGGCTCTACTGCCCACCCCTGGCCCTTTGGCTGGCACAGATGCCCACCTACCCCCAAGGTTGGAGCCTCCAAGGGGTCATGACCCCCTGGCAGATGTCAGTAATGACCTGGGCCATAGTGGCCGGGACTGTGAACGCAGAGAAGCAGCCACCCCAGCCCCTGCTGCGTGCCTCAGCCTGCCCCTGCTGATGGACTGTGAACAGCCCAGCAGGCCCCACGGCAGCTCCTCGCGTGGCAAATCCAAGAAAAAGTCCAAGAAGCACAAAGACAAGGAGAGGGTGTCTGAGGACAGGCATCAGGCCCGGCCACCAGATCATGTGCCCAGCCCCCTAGAAGCCCCAACAGATGCCCCAGGTAGGTGCGGAGAGGAAGATGGGTACGGTACTCTGAAGGAAGGTCCACTATGAGCCTGAATGCCTATCCTTGGGGTCTCACCCTGCATATTCACCCCCTTGTTATTCCCTAGGTATTCCCTGGCCATCTGGGAATACCTAGAGGTTGTGACCCAGGGACCATGATTCTGATAGAGCTGAGGATCATGGGAGGGGACACATAGAAAGGGCTTCTAGGGACACATAGAAAGGGCTTCTAGGTTGCAGTTCTGGTTACAGATATCCTGGACAGAGATGAGGTAGAGTGGAGCTCAGATAGTGGATGGGGTCAAGGGGTAGTGTCTGATGCAATGAGTCTTTTGTGGTCTATGGAGGAGTCTGGAAGTGGATACCATGAAGACCTGGGTGGGCCATCCACAGAACTACAGCTGGAAAAAGGTCATCAGGTGGGGATGCTGGAGATCTGGGATCTCAGTGGGGTGGGGATGAAGGTATGAAGCTGGCTGAGGTCAGAAACTGAGAAGTGAGCCTTCAAGGGATGGTATACATGAGGCAGGCACATGGACCTAACTCAGCATGGTATGGCAACAAAAGATGAGGGTTTCTGGGCAGCTGGGGCTTGTCTCCTTTGCTCTGGGACTACTTTTTCAAGCAGTACCATCAAGCACAGGCCTGGGATGTAATGGGGTTGGGAAAGTGGGTGTTCCCTTCTTAAGGCTTCTGAATGAGTTGCTCCGCTGGCCTCCAGAATGGCAGGGAGTCCCACCCAGGGAAGCTCAGACTCCTGTACCATTGCAGGCTGGTAAAGGATTGTGGCCTGGGAGGAGGGTAGGTCAGGAAACTGCAGCCTGGCTGGTTATCTTTTCCTTGCCCTTCCCATCCTCCCACGCCCCCATCCCTCTACATGGGACTATGATGGCATCCACCTGGGAAGCTTGTGTTAGTCTAGGGTGATAGAAGGACCTTTGGGAGTGAGCAAACCAATAAGAAATGGGAAAGGAAGGGCAGGGTCAGCATGAGCCATGATTCCTACTAATTGCCTAAATAATGGGCATTAACCCCCTTGGCCCCACCCAAGGTGGAGAGGCAAATAGTGTGTAAACATGACTGCCCTTCTTTTTAATGATGTTCTTTTTACCTCTTGTACCTCACCCCTTCCAACCTGACCTTCCTTCCCACCAGCTCATTGGAGAATAGTCAATGCCTGAGGATACTTCCTCACTCTTGCAGCTTGTGGAGCAGAAGGACAGGCATCAATTTAACCCACCCTTCACTTGGCACTATTCTCTTATCTGGTCCTGGTATCCCAACCCTACACTGTGATTACCTCTGTCAGGCGTAGCAGCCTCGCCTCTGTCTTTCCATTCAGCCAGCCTTGCCCTGCGGCTACCCTAGACCCTTAGCCCTCTTGTTACGGCTCAGGCCACTCTTAAGGCCCCCACACACCCTGTGCTGCAGACACACTCCTGCATGCTGTGGACCCTCTCTTGTGGCAAAATGGTGCCTTCCTGGGCAGGCCTTCCTTGCTGGGGAGGGACTCGGACTCAGCTGGATTGAGCTCAGGACACCCAGTACCTAGACTATAGCTGATGGCATCTTCCCACTCCTGCCCAGGGGTGGCTCAAAAGAAGCCCATGGAGTGGTGGCAGCGGTGGAGGGAGACATTTATTTATATGAGGGGAGTCACCTGATTCAAAACCCTGGAGCAGGGGCAGCTGAGTGAAAGTGGCTTCTGCCAGAGCAGGGGCAGCAGGAATCCTGAATCCAGGCTGATCAGACTCTGAGCCTTGATTTTACCACCTGGGGGAGATACTGGGGCAAAAGAGACCACACTGACTGGTCTGCCTCATCAGCATATGTTTGGAACATGATGGCTTAGCTTGCAAGTGTATGTGCCCATGGCCTCTAGTGGGAGAGTAAACATACTTCACATTTGGGGCACTATCCACCCAAAAGGGCTCAGCAAACTGTGGGGTGCCTCCCCCCCCCTTCAAACACACAGTATATACTGATATGCTCGACAAGATGATAAATTCACTATTGAGAAAAGACCATTTGGAAGAAAACTGGGGGATATACTGGATTGTAGTTTGGGTCCACTTGTTTTTAAAAGCCCCACACACTTATGTCCTTGGCTCTGCTGTCAGCTACCTGTGCTGTGTGGTCCTGTGCTGGGCCTGTCCTGGGTCTGTCTCTTGAAATCTGCAGTTCAAGTTCTGTAATACGGGATGAGTGAGCTGGTATAGACCATGAACACTGTGGCTCCATCACCAGGGAGAGGTGCCGCTGGAGCAAGGGTTTTCCTTGGTGGCAGCAAGCTTTGTCCTGTGAAGCTGGAGACCAGCCCAGAGGCTGGGTTGACCAGAATTCACTTAATTTCAACTTAGTGACCTTTCATACATGGTCAACAAAAGCAACAGGCTCTAAACAGATAGGCACTGGGCAAGTTGCCCCCTCAGCACAGCTGTGGTTTGGGCACACATAGATATCATGTGGGCTCACCCATGGAAGGACTGTGGCTCTGAGGTCCAGGCTCACATTCCCTTTACCCATCCAGCTCCCTGTGTGGTTTCCCCTTTCCCATCTCTCCATATCCTCTAGATCACAGGGTGAACACATCTGCAGATCACCATAGGCTCAACTGTACCTATTTTCTTTGTAGGGCTCAATGGGACCAGCAGCAGTTCTGGTGTCTCCACCCCCATGTCCACCTCAGAGACACCTGACTACTTGCTGTGAGTACTTGCAGCACTGTGACTCCATGTCTCCATGGGGATTCTATTCTGGACCCAACCTGGAGGTTGGGTGCTTCCTGGGTATGGAACACTTTGAACCCCTCTGTACCACCTCTTGAGTCCCTTGGTCCCTCTCTTATCCTCCTAGGAAATATGCCACCATCTCCTCGTCTGAGCAGCGTCAAAGCTACAAGAATGATTTTAATGCAGAGTACAGTGAATACCGAGACCTCCATGCCCGCATCGAGCAGATCACACGGCGTTTCACACAGCTTGATGCCCAACTCCGGCAGCTCTCACAGGGCTCCCAGGAATATGAGGTGCATGCTACAGGCTCACTGTGCCCCAGCTCCACTGAGGGGCTGGTGTTTGACTGCCCTGCCACAAACAGCTACTCTGATAGCCATTTTCCCTGGTATGCAGGGCTGAGGACCATTTCAGGCGTACCCAACCCACCCTTTGGTTCCCACTGTAACGGGGGACTCTGGGAATTCTTGGGCCTGCGGCCATACTTCCTTTATGGGTCCAGCAGGGGGTGACCTATTCCACACTTAAGAGATGACTTGTAGGGAAAGGCCAGGAAGCAGTGGGGCTGAGTTACCTGAGCCCCCACCTGCAAGAGTGTCTAGGTTTTCTGTGCATCTCACTACCCATGACACAGGAGGCATCTTGGTCCCAACTAGGGGTCATCTGGCTGCCAGAATCACAGTGAGAGGTAGGAGGGTCTGGAGGGCATCTGGTTATCCCACTAACTCCACAAGTCCCTACCCTCTTGCTTCGGACACATGGAGTCCCCAGACTCCTACATGAATGGCAGTTCAGTGTAGGAAGGCTCCTGAAACACACTTAAGTAGGGGACAGGCTATCAGGTATGGGAGGGAACTCTCCTCTGGCTCTGACCGGCTCCTCCCCCGGTCTGCCTGCTTATCCCTGGCTGCCCCTCCTATATTTGGTCAGTTTTCCTCACGCCACATTGAGGCCATTGTCTCCAGGTGTGGGCGGTCAGTGCAGGTCACAGGTTATCAGAGAGGGGGTCCCTGAATTGAGTTTCCAACAGACAAGGGCATTGTTTGCTTTCTCTTTTGTTTTCCCTGCAGACTACTAGAGGGCAGATTCTACAAGAATATCGAAAAATAAAAAAGGTGAGTCTGTCTTTTGTCAAGTGGTAGAGCAGGGGTCAGCAGAAACTGTACTCAAAGTCAGCAGCCTGGATCTGGGGGAGGAGGCCGACTAGAGTTTTAGGTTCTTAGAGCAACCTCCCCTACTCACCCATCTACCCACAAAGATCGCAGTTCTCCCACAGTTGCAATCAATGCAGGAGTTCAAGTTCCTTACCCCCAACCTGCTTTTCTGCATCTTCCGCTGTCAGTCTAGCAGGATCACTAACCTCCAGGGATGACTGGCCCCTTGGAGGCGTGGAACCTGTAGCCTTGGACTTTAACAGTGACATCTCCTAGGAGGTGGCCTATGGTTGACCTGTCTGGGCAGTGCCAGCTCTCTAAGACCACTAGCCATGTGTGCACATGCTCAGTGGTTCCCTGGCAGCCAGGTCCTGAGCCCAGCATGGAGGCTTCAGAAGGAATCTCACCTCTGACCTGTGCTCTGACTGCAACTCCATCTCCCTGGGCAGGGCCAGGACCTGGGAGGGACACTAACCAGGGCTCTGACCCTTGCAGAGCAGATGAGCTCTGGCCTGCAGGGGAACAGGAACCTGGGGTCTAGTGGGGCCTCATGTTTCCCTAAAGACAGTGGAGTCCCATAGACTCACCTCCCACTGTTCTCTACAGACCAACACCAACTATAGCCAGGAGAAGCGCCGCTGCGAGTACTTGCACAGCAAACTGGCCCACATCAAGAGGCTCATCGCAGAGTATGACCAGCGACAGCTGCAGACCTGGCCCTAGCCCCAGTCCTGGAGGGCAGCTTGCCTCTCCCCTGACCCTTCTGCATGGTGGGGAACAGAGGGCGGGGGGAACCAAGGGAGAGATTTATTTAAAAAATAAACACAAGGAAGACATTCATCTGAGCCAGCAAGGCCGGCTTTTGGGGGAGCCTCATAGGGATCAGGTGGTGGCCGCTTCACCCCGGCACCCCACTGCCTGAACAGCCCCCACCTGGGACAGGTTGCCCATGAAGACATCTCCATGCCAGGCAGCCCAAGGGACTTTGCCAAAGGGGACTGCAGAAGATGAGGCCGGCCTGCCTGCCTTTTCTAGTTTTATACAAAGATTGCCACTTTTAGCTACTGCTTATGAGACTTGAGTCTATTTTTGTATGAAAGAGAAAGCATCCTTTTTCTAAACTGTGCCTCGCTCTTTGGACGCCCAGGGTCTGGCCACCGCCTGTGTCCTTTATGCAGTATTACAGATGCTGTTGACCCGCAGAGGAGAGCCTGTTGGCAAGTCTGCACACTGGGCTCCCCCGAGTCCCCCCACCTCTGCTGTTGGGTTCTGCTCTTAGAGGGTGATTGGAGTGGCTGGACCCCCAGGTTAATTTCAGGACCTCCAGCTGGCAAGGGAGCAGCTGCCCACAGACCCTGATATTCCAGGTCCTCACCTGTCCGTTGGGGTCTTCTGTGCTGACTGAAGCTCTGCAGAACCTGCTGGTCTGTGATGTTCTAGTTCCCCTTTGCTGCTGCTTTCTTTTCGCACTGTTGACACCACATGGTCTCTGTCCCTCAGCACCGGGTCTTGCACTCAGGGAGGGGCCCTCAGGGGGCAGTGAGCAAGGCCCCTGAGAGTGAGCTTAGAAAAGGCACCCGGTCACCTGCTCTGGGGGACCTGGCTCCATGGATACCCCAACTGCTGCTTAGTCGCCGTGCCTCGTCTTGTATCCCCCTAAGTATTGGGGGCTGTGTGTGTGTGTGTGTGTGTGTGTGTGTGTGTGCGCGCACGCACAGGCGTGCACGCGTATGTCTGTCTCTTTGTCTGTGTCTGTGTCTGAGACTTGTGTTCAGATTCAGGGCCAGATTCTTGAAGGCGGTGGGGGCTGGGACCTGGAACTGGGGTCTTACAGGGGTTGCTACCACCAACAATAGAGGCAGGGAGAGCGGAAATGCTCATGTAGACATGTCTCTTTCTAAGCCATGGGGTTCTCTCATGATGGCTTCCCAAAGAATAGGTGTCCAGCCCCACCCCAGATTCTCTCCCACCCAGAGTGCCCAGGAGAAGGGATCCTTCATGTTTCAAACTGTTGTTTTGTTCTTTAATTTGGGGACAGAGTAGGGGAGGGGACTGAGCAGACCCAGGACCCCCAGGGAGGGAGCATATAGACTGAACTGGGCTGCCATGCAGGCTTGTGAGAAGGAATGATGTCAGGAGGCCCCAGCGTGGCCACCCCTCTGCCCTGTGAACCAGTTCAAAGGACTTGCAGTTAAATTTCCTTTTTGTTGTTTTGTTGTTATTTTTTGTTTTGTTTTCCTCCTCTTAAGGAATTATGAAGCTCAGAAAAGTTTTATGCTTTGGGGATTGATGGACAAAAAGTTCTAGCTAATTAAATATGGTCTAACTTATTGATACTGTTTTTTTTTTTTTCCTTTAATATTTACTGTGGAAAAAAACTCTTTGAGCCATGGAGTTGGTGTTTACAGGAATTTTTCACTTTGCCAAAATGTTACAATTGAAAGGCATCCACGTCTTCAGTTTCCTAGTATTTTCTTAAAAGATCTAGTGTCCTTTTTGTACACTAAACAGGTGAATGCTGATTTTTCGACTTACAATAAATTTCACTGAACTAAACCTAGCCCCGTGGGCTGCCTGGCTGCACGTGTGTCTTTCATAAGCGTGGGGCCTGCTTTGTTGGGGTGGACTGCATCGGCGGGTGACTTGGCTAGGGTGGCCTTGGACATGAGTAGGAGGGTAGAGGACATAATCTGGGACCAGAGAGAGGAGGCGTGCTGGCAGCCTGTCAGAGTCACTGCCCAGGAATGAGGCCACAGGAGGAGGCTGGCTGAGGGGACGGCCCCACCAGTGCCAGGCCAGGAGACAAGAACACTGGCAGTTGTGTGAGCAGGGCAGCCCCCTCTCTCAGTGGACAGGGTGGGTGGAACACAGTAAGGGGATGCTCAGGCCTCCAGTAGGGCAAGTTGAATGCCATAATTTGGAGAGAGCTATGACTCCAGTGAAAGCTGCAGGCAGGCCGGGCACGGTGGCTCGTGCTTGTAAGCTTCAGCCTATGAAGCGGCCGGGGCTAGGGAATTGCAGTTCGAGTCCCGCCTGGGGCCGTAGCGAGACCTAGTTCCAAAAAAATAGCTGGGCGTGGTGGCGCACGCCTGTCATCCCAGCTACCTGGGAAGCTGAGGCTGGGGATTGCTTGAGTCTGTGGTACCCC
>PVHY01019406.1:0-27434 GCA_004024945.1 Uropsilus gracilis | reverse complement strand
TTTTTTTTTTTTTTTTTTTTTTTTTTTTTTTTTTTTTTTTTTTTTTTTTTTTTTTTTTTTTTTTTTTTTTTTTTTTTTTTTTTTTTTTTTTTTTTTTTTTTTTTTTTTTTTTTTTTTTTTTTTTTTTTTTTTTTTTTTTTTTTTTTTTTTTTTTTTTTTTTTTTTTTTTTTTTTTTTTTTTTTTTTTTTTTTTTTGTGATATAGGCCATTCTTACTGGTGTAAGGTATCTTATTGTGGTTTGGATTTGCGGTTCCCTGATTGCTAGTGACTAGTGACATTGAGCGATTTTTCATATGCCTCTTGGCCATTTGTATTTCTTCTTTGGAGAAATATCTTTTTAGTTCTTCTCCCCAGTTTTTGATTGGGCTTCTTGTTTTGTTTTTGTTTAGTTGTGAGTTCCTTGTGGATCTTCATTATTAAATCATTATCACTCTTATGGAGGGCAATTTTTTTTTTCCCCCAATCAGCTGGGCTTCTTTTTGTTTCTTCTATTGTCTCTTTTGCTGTAGAGAATCTTTTTAGTTTGATGTAATCCCATCTGTTTATGTTTTCCTTCATTCTTTTTTGCCATCTGTAGATGTATCCAGAAAGGGATTTCTGAATTGTAATTCATGGAGGGTTTTGTCCAAGTTTTCCTCTATGTATATTATAGTTTCAGGTCTGACATTTAAGTGTTTTATCCATTTTGATTTGATTTTTGTACATGGTGTGAGGGAACCATGAAATCAACAGCAAATGTAAACAATAATAAGTTATTTCAATTTCACTTGAATGGCTAAATTTTTAAAATAATAATTATAAATAATAATAGTGACAGGTATATGGAGTAATTTGAATAAGAACTTAATTCCTATGGGAGTGCAAACTGTATAACAACATTGAAAAATGTTTCTGGCAGTTTCTTATAATTCAAGCCTACACCCATCTTAGTACCCAACAATCATTCTTGTTGTATAAGCCTAAGAAATATCACCATTATTTTTGTTTTTAAAAAATATTTTATCTCATTATTTTTTCCAATAAATTTTACATTAATGTTCTAAATATCAGAGAACTTCTCTCTTGGTTCAAAAAATGTAGGTGATTGTCATGTTATTTTAAAAATGAACAGTAATACATAAACAGTTACTCTGGTTTAGGGATCTCATTAAATATTATAGCACTGTTAAATGATGGTATATTATTTCAAGCTTTAACAATGATTTTTGAAATATATTTGAGATAAAAATATGACTTGAATTTTTCATATTATTTACCACAGTGTCAGTTTCATCTTGAAAAACTGAGTTCTTGAAGGGCATCAACACTTAGTCTTTGTAACTTTCCATTTCTCTTTCAAAAATCACCCATTAGCAATCTCATGATTTTAATGGATATAACTAAATCTGCATATGAAAGTTGACCAAAATTTTATGTACACCCTGACTATGTTTTTCTGCATTTCCAACATTTATCTGAGAGTGCATTGCTATAGTTAGAATTTTATTAGGCTTATTTAACTTTTCATGCTCAAAATAAATTTCAAATCTTTTCCTCCTGAAAATTCTATTTCACCATCCATTTACTTTTTCAGGTTTATAATTCCCATGTCCATTCTCATATGTCCCACAATCAATCCCAATTCAAAGTCTCTGATTTTATATTCATGTTTGCTACTACCCCCCCTAATTCATGTCATATATTCTCACTCATATGCTTTTCTAAGAATATTCTAGCTGATACCCCTGCTTCTACATTGTACTCTTGTCCTCCACTTCCTATTCTGCATACTGCCAGAATGACTTTATTTAGCATGTCAGATCAAGTTACTGCCCTTATGCTGCTCTCAAAGAAATCTGAAGTATTATCAGAGCCTTGTGAAATTGAATTTGATCTGCCTTTAATATTTATATCTAAAGTTGTATGTTTTCTTAATTTTCTACAATAACATATAGTCATCTATTATTTCTAAAAAAGAAGGGGTATATATAATTTGGTTTGCAAGTCAAGATGACAAAAACATTGAGTTATAAAATAAAAGAACATTTAAAAGAGATAAAAGAAATGAGAAACATTTTGTTACATAGCAATATATAAATAATTTATTTCATGTTAAAAGAGTAAAATTAATATGATTATAAAGTACCTGGTGAATTCCTATTATCTTTATTGTATATGAAAATAATTGTCATTAGATGGTTTACTCTGTAATATACAAGAGCACTTTAAATTCTTTGCATTTATATTATAAATAATAGAGAGATAAAAACATACTTTGCAATATACTATTGCATTAGCCACAATGAAAAATCTGCATCAAAAATAAAAGCTAAATTAGTGTATAATTAAATTGATTATGTATAGGTTAAAAGTAATGGAGACAATTACTCTTTTTGCTTTTCCATAAAACTTCACATAAAGAGAAATTATGGAGACAATTTTAAGATATTATGAATTGTATAATTTTGTAAATTTTCCATGAATTTTTAGAATATTAGAGATGCAAAGAAATCATCAGGGATAATTCCTTCCATGTTACATAAGAAAAAAGACCCAGAAGATCAGAGACCACTTTTCTGATGTAGCAGTCAGGAATTAATAAAATAAATTCTTGAAGCTCGTACTCTATAACTTCATCTATCATTTATTCCTGATAATTAATGATGCTGTTTCCTTTAATTGCCATTGCCACTTACACATTGACTACAGAAACAATAATTCTTCTTAAAGAAACAAGAATTCAAAGCTAGAAAAATTTTAGCGATCTTTTTCTTATAACAGTCAGATATGTTCCCTAGGGAACATAAATACTAACCCTAGTAATCTACAAATTGTGAACAGGAGAAGATGGAAAACAGTCTTCAAAGGTCTCAGATAAGGACATTTGCCTGTCATCATTCTTTGTGCTTACTTTGCATTCCATTCCCAGATTTGTACTTGACAAAACAGACCATTGTCTCAAACTACTTCAGTGTTGGTTGGCAAATCCAAGTCTTCTTCAATACATATAGGAAGTGCACAAGCCACTAAACTTTTGTTTTTCCCCATTAGTCTTTCTTTTTTTTTTTTTTTATTATAAGGGACCCTCAACCAAAAACCTAAAAAGGTATAGGGAAAGTTATTTTTTCCTTCCCATTCATGTTTTATCTTTTTTGTTCATTCATTCATCTCACTCTTGCAATAAATAGACTAATCAGATGTGGTACATATGCACAATGAAATACCACTTAGTTATTGAAAAATAAAGAGGAATGTCATTTGTGATAACATGAGTGGAACTGGGGGAGATAATGCTAACCAAAATTAATTAGTAGAAAGACAAATATTACATTCTCTCACTTATATGTGGAATATAAACAATCACAAGAGTCGGTCATAGTTGAATGAAAGATAATCTCTAGAAATATGACTGTAAAACTCAATTTTATGGAAAAGGGGGGGTGGAGAGAAGAGAAAGGAAGGAGAGGTACATGTACTGTGGTGGAAGAGTACAGGTATCTTGTGGTGGAGGTGGGGTGGCAGAACATAGCTGAAACGCTAAGATCCTATATTTCTGGATCATAAACAATGTTGTAAACCAATGTCACATTTTTTTTTTAAATCTCAAAAAGTGCACATGTTTTAGAAAGACAATTCCAGCTTTCCTTTTATTGGCAACATTTCTCCAATATTGAAGTGAATAGATTTCAAGGGAACACTGTCCCCATAGTAAGATAGCAGGCCATTTTGTTGATCATTCAAGTGCATAGAAATAATGACTTTGCTCCTTGTTCCCCCCAAAAAAAGATTACTAGTAAAAGGTAGCTATATAGAATGCCCTGGCCAAGTGATCATTTCAGATAGAATTGTTTAATTGTTCTAGTATAATTAATACCAACTTTAAAAAATATATTTCTTAACCAATACTCTTCCTAAAAGTACATTGCTCCACTGATCCTTTCTAAATGACCTGAGTAATAATTAATTACACATTCTGTTCAGGTTACTGAGTTCCCTGGTTCTGAGTGAAATGTGAATGCCAGAAATTCCAGCAAATATTTCATTGTATAAATTAGAAAATGGATATGCAAATTTATATTCTTACATTTCTTTGATTTTCTAATTCTGGAAAAAATAGTGTCAAAAATTAAATCAGAACTTATTAAAAGTCTATATAATTTGTTCTTCCTCATAATTTTTTAGACATACAAGTATCTTTAATTACAAACTGAGACATTTCATTTCATCCAAACCTGTTGATACAGAATCACCCAATACAATCTTTCAGTACAGAGTAATAATGGTTTTGACTGAATACCAATAGTGGATTTGACTGAAGCATTTCCAGCCTCTATGATGGTTAACATTATGAAGGAAGTAGAGGTAGAAGAGTAAAATCACAAAAAATGAAAAATCTTTCTTTCTCTTGGAGATTTTATTACAAAGGTCTCTTTTTATATTGTTCATATGTAACAGTCATCTTTTGAAAATAATCATTACAAGTTTGAATGAAGTTGATAAGGCTTCTCAAGCAATCTGTAGGCATTAATGTTAACAGCAAAAAGTCTAATATTATCTCTCTTTGCTTGAAATTTTAGCAAGTTTTAGGATTATCTGAAAGATTTGATAAAATAAAGACTTTTGAGCTCCTAACTTGGTCAGTCTGACTTGGGGTGCAAGTGTTTTCATTTAGGTGCATTATTTTAATAATTATGGATATACTGTGCTAATCATGGTCATTACAAATTAGTTTTTATTTAATCAGGAGAATTAAATGTAAAAATAGTTGTATATGTAGAAAAAAATGTTTATGCAGTTAAATTTTATCTTTTGGATTGCTTGGATTATGATGAAAAATAAAATAAATCTCTAGCACAGGCTACAAGACCAAACTCAGTCTCTTGTAGGAGTCATTAAAGGATCATTTGTGATATTGGATAACATGGAATTTCCTTTTAGAAAAGTTAACTAAATACAAACTGACTGCTTTGATGTTGGGGGAAGGGAGTGAGCTTTTGGTGGATCACCACCTGGGTGATCACAACTGACATGATTAGAAGAATATATATTGGGAGACAAAGCAATAACCATTTTTTTTCACAAATGGAGTAAGAAAAAGGATATGTAAGAGTTAGAAAGAATGTATAGGCCTGCACTTGGTCAGATGTAATATCACCTATCCCAAACAATTTCCATGTTATGGAGAATGGAATCCAAGCAGGAATCCACTGTGCAAGATGGCAGTTGGATTTTTTAGCAGAGGAAACATTAACTGCATGTGCAAGATAGCAGCTGGCCCAGTCAGTAAGGTCAGTAGGTACTGCTGGACATATGGAAGCAGGAGCCAGTCTGGTGGTGATCAGAAACAAGAGCAGATCCACCGCAACAGTGAGAAACCCACCATTTAACTCTAGAGGGCAAGACAACAAGGCTATCCACCAAGAGAACAGGGGCCTGTGTTTTGGCACTTTAAGCCTTTGTAGCTGCTCCACCTTTCAGCTCAATCCCAACAGCTACAAGATGGCTAGGCGATGGCAGGTCTGTCTACTGCATGGATCCAGTACAGGCCAACTAGATGTGCCATGAGGGTACAGGGACCACTGTCCTTGGCACATTTGCCCTCAGAGTGCAGCACATCCAGTTTCAGAGCATCCTGCTCCTAGGATAGCAGTGGTGGCTCAAACTGCAACTCTGGTTCCCCACATGGACTCCCAGCCTGTCTGTGCAAGGAGTTACAAGCAAGTTAGGCAAGGTGCCTTGAGCATGCATGGATCCATGATATGCATGCATGATATCTTTCATGATCCTGCAACAGGACTAGCACCTGTTTCTAGATAGGAACTTGTCCAATCTGAGTCCATCTGCCCAGCTTATGTGCTTGCAGTGACCTCAGTAGGTTGGGTGGCAACAGCTGCAGTGTGACTGCTCATAGTCTGAGGAGCTGGCTGGCAGCAGTCAATAGCAGTCAGGGACCCCAAAGAAGGGGGACCACAATGAGGGGCAGTAGCCATTGAGGTCTCCATCAGACATGCTTGGAGACTGCTCCTTCAATATGCTTTGATCGAATGGCTTTTCATCAAGGAATTTTTTGTTAATTACTGGGGTTTGAAGTTGAAAATCAGTTTGAAATTCAGTGATTCTCATTTTATTTTATTTATTATTGAGCTGAACAAATAAAATTAGGATAGCTTGAAAATAATTTTTAAAAATATGAAATATATGAAAATAATTAGCAATGTCAGTAAGGAAGAAGTAAAGTCAATACTCAGGGGATTTATTTCAAAACAGTCTATAACCCATAGAAAATGTATGCAACTAGGTGGTATAAAACCAGTGATTTAAAAAAAATTATTTTATCCAAGAAAAACTGGAGAAAACTTAGTAGCACCTTCTTAGCATCTTTCCCTATATAATATGTCATAGAATAATAAGTTCAAATAAACCAATGAAAGATTCATTTGTTACTAACACTTATTTTTATATAAATGAATAAAAAAAAACTGTTTGTTAGGTAAAGCCATTTTTTTAAATAGCCTAAAGAAAAATACATAAAGAAGTTGTCCCAGTCTCCTTGCTGTTCTTTGAGTGCCTTGGTGCCAGTATACTCTGACTTTGCACTATCAGTAACTTAATCCCTGTATAGTCTCACTTGTTTCAATTTTCACTCCTCTCTATCTATCTATCTATCTATCTATCTATCTATCTATCTATCTATCTATCTATCTATCTATCTATCTATCTATCTATCTATCTATCTATCTATCATCTATCTATCATCTATCATCTATCTATAGCAGGTTCTTATTAAAGATTTGTCAAATGAATATAACTATCATACATAAAATTAATGAATAATACATACTAATCATGAATATTTGGGGTTTGTTATGTAAGTTACTAAAATATTCAATAACTAGAATAGTAAATGTTGCTTTCAAGTAAAGAAGTTTGTGGCTAAGGTTACTTCAAACAGCTATTTTATTTGATATATTAATTATTTAAAATTCACTTTGCTATCAGCTTTCTAGAAGACAGGTCATCTTATAAACTCTTAGAAGCTATCAAGCAATTCTAAAACTCTCCATTAGTAATTAACTCAATTACTAAATCCAATTTACTTACTAACTTACATAAAATAAATGTTTAAGCAGGATACTATGTTACTTCAGGGTTTTCCTAGATTTGGGTATAGATAAGGGAAGGTTCATCTAATTTAGTGTATATTCCATTTTGATTTCATAGAGTACAAACCATTGTGTGATTATTTTCACTTCTATATAAGCCAGCTATTGTCCATATCTATATTCTAAATACTCAATTTTGTGATACATATTTTCCAAGAACTGTGCCCATATTCAGAGAAACTATATTTTCATCACCTCAAGAATGACTGAGTACATAGTCAGAAAAAAAGGCAAGTTCCCAACAAATGATGTCTACTAAAGAAATTTCCTATGTGGACTGACCACAATTAATAACAGTTTTCCAGCTATGCAAAGCTCAAAATAAATAAGATTAAATGAACATGCTCCCCTGGAAAAGACAAGAAAGAGGTATATTGGTTGAATGAAATGTTAATATATTAATGAAATTGATGACATTAGTGATTTATTTTGTTGACAGAATTTAGAATGAGATTCATTTATCATTATTCCCTAGTCATCCATCAGCAGTATATTGCCCTAAGCATTTAGCCTCCTGTTAGCAATTTAAGTTTTCTTTGTAGTAATTATATTGGAGAAAGAATATACTATGTGGTTCACTTGATTAAGAATAAAATTAATATTTTTTAGAAAAATAATCTTTTTTGTTATCAAATGATAGTTCCATAACTTTGTTTTATATATCATATATCTGCTGTCCCCAAATTATCTCAATGGGAAAGGAAATGTTAATTCTATAAGAATTCTATATGAATTATAGAATTATAATTCTATAATTATAATTCAAAAGAGAATTATAATTTCTTCAAAAGAGACATGATAATAAAACCTTGAGGAGAAAAAAAAAGTACATTTTAGATCATGTCTGCTTGATATGTAAAATGTCCAAGACTTATTCAGACAACATCAATACACATACAATATAGTAAATACACACAAAATGGTAAATGCACACCCTGACCTGAGATGTTAAATGAATATAGTCATACATTTGCCTGGAAATGTGCTCCACTTCTCCAAAACCAATGCCTCTAAAAGATCCATTCGAAGTTGGAATGTTCCACTGAGAACATGTCCCAGCACAGGCAGATTAGAATGTAAAAATCACAGAAAACCAGTCTTTAGACAACTGGCTAGAATTATGATATTTAGTTAAAGTTTGAAAAAAAAATTCCTTCATTGTTGTTCAATTTGTTCAAGCCAGGAATAGAGATAACTCTTTCCTTTCTAATATTCAAGAAAGTTTTCAAAAAAAGAATCCTGAGTTGTCTCTCAATTACTTAGCTTGCTCTAAATTCTTTTTTACAGCTATTAGGTAACAAATCTTAAATAGGATAATCTACTACAATAGACATTTTAAATGGAGTTCTTTCGTAAACTTAGCCATAATTAGATTTCAAACTGTCTTGAAATTAATGTAACTTAACCACTTTAAAACTGGAGAATAGTTGAATATGAATCAGTTTAAACTCTGTGATAGCTTATCATAAAAGAGTTAAAAAGTGTGAGATAGGTGGGTAGTGGTGTTGGGGATTGGAAATCCAGAAGTTTCAGGAAATCTTCACAAATTTTTGAAGCAGGTTTTTAAAATGAGTGTGAGTGCATTAGACAGAAAAGGTTGGACTGCGAATATTCTAGACATATGGAATAAAACATAAATTCTGAGATAATTTGGAAATAAGTGATAGTTGACAGAGTACCTGGATAACTGGAGGGTGATACCAGGCAGATGAATGAAGGATACAGGGAGTAGATTATAAGATATAGAGAGTGCATGCCAGAGGAGGGCACATGGATGGAAGGAGTATAGAGTATATGGAAGGTGAACCTGTCAAGAAAACCTGGGACAGGAATGTGAAGACCTTGTGAATATTATAGTTAGTTTTCATTTTATCATTCAGGCAGTGAATGAGTCATCAAACAATCTTATACTTGGGGAAAAAATGACCAAATGTACAAATTATAGAAATCTCACCTTGACAGCAGTAGAAAGGATGAGGAGGAGAAAAAAGTGGTTAGGTGATCAAGCCATCTGACCAAGCAGGCTTCTCAAAAGTTTCAGGATTCAAATAAGTAAATTATCATTTATAGAATTTTAAGCACAATGATTGAAAAGGTATTAGTGACTAAAACTTTATCTCATTCTTTTGAGACCACAGCTTATAAATTTCTTGCTAGATAGTATATTGATAAAAAAGACAATTATAGACTCAAACCACATCTATTAACAAAACTAACATAGTTTTGTTATGCGTAGTTATACATAGTAACATAGTTAGTTTTTCACCTCCCACATCTGAGAGAAGAATTGTGAAAATGTATTTCAACAAAATGCACATATTTTAAAAATAAATTTTTTTTGGTTTTTTTTTTTTTTTTTTTTTTTTTTTTTTTTTTTTTTTTTTTTGGTTTTTTATGTGGAAGCATACATGCATACATCAGATGTTGTGTCTCTGTGTGAGGTATACTTCCAGCTGTTATGAAATGAAGGTAAACAAGGGGTTGAAATGGAAATGGAAGAAGAGCCATAAAGCAAAGATGCAAAAAGCAGAACTACTCATAGACAGAAATTAACCACTGTAGTTAACCATGTCTAGTTCTTCAATAGTTTCATTGCTTTTCTTAGATTTTAAAGCACACTAATATAATTTAGGAGAAATAATTTTAGAAACCAACTGCTATTAATTTTAGTGACAAAAGGCTTTCATAAGATGAGGGTGAAAAAAATCACCAAACAATTTTTGTGCTGATCTGCTTGACTTGAATGCTTTGTCTTACTGACTGATTAAATCAGTTCCTGGTACTACTGGAGTTTAAAATAATGGCTAAGAAAATTAAATGAGGCTTAAATTTACTGATAATTTTGGCAAATGTTGAAATCTGGTCCATGTGCAGCTTAGCCCATTATGCTTCAGTGATTTTTAATGTAGAATGTACTTTTAAGATTTTTTTCCCCAGATAGGAATTGTCTGCCTTACCTTCAGCAAAATTGTATCCTCAAAGATCAGATTAAATGGAAAGAGTGCAATGCTTATAAATCTGGATTAAGAGAATCCAGCTGAAGGTATGCTTAAAATGTATCTTTAAACCTAAATGCAAAATTTCCATATATACCTTGAAACATGTATTGGGGATTAAATGTGCTCTGTAAACTAAGTAATGTAAGATAATTAATAAACATTTAACAGCATTGATTTTTACAGCTGGCTTTACTGAACTTCTTATCAGCATTAAGCAGATGGGTCATAACTATAAAAAATTATATTTTAAACATGATTACTATATGTGGATTATATTTGAAAAATATTGTTCAGTGAAGCATTAACAAATGTAATTTAATGCATAGAGCAAGACCCCAAAGTTAATACAGATATTTTTCCTGCATTAAATACAGAAGTACTTAACTGAGGAATAAAGCGGTAAAGAAATATATGAATTTGTTGAAAATAATTTGAAATAAAAAAAAACACTATCCTACATGAAGGAATAAGTACTATGTACAATGTCAATATGGAGTAAAGACTTCAATTGTTTTTTTAAAATTTTACTTAGTATATATGAAATCATTCTAATTATGCTGGAAAGCTACGTTTAAAATTTTATGGCCTATTGTAAAATTTGTAGAAGATAATTTTTATGAATGACAAGCACACAGTTTGGTTTTTTAAATTACAGTGAACACACACATATGTTCATAAGCATAGAGAACTCATTGACCCTTTATTTTTGACACATCTTTTACACATATAACCTAGCACAGATCTTATGTATCAGTTTCTCCACAGCAGAGAGATTCACTATTTAAACATACCACATAATTCAATATGAGGTCAAGAGAATGACTGTCAGCATCTCTGCCAGGGATTGGGAGAAGTCTCCACATGTATCTCTTTTCCAAGTTTCTCTTTCAAGTGTTTCTACATGTCTGTTGACATGTCTGTGTCTCTTCCCCTTCTCTTTCCACCAGAACCAAGTTATAAGTAGAAGCTCAGAAAGCAAGAGAGTCAGAGGAAGCACGTTTGGTTATAGGTCAAGCCTGACTGCTGAAGGCTACTTCCAGTTTCCAGTAGGCACCCCATTCAGAAAGTCAGGTTTGTAACATGCAGGAAGCTGTAGTTCTTGGCACCTAAGATCTCTTCAGCACAGAGATGGGCAGTGGAGTCCATAAAGTGATCAGGAATGGAGTTCATTCAAGATATAATTCACATTGTCAGAGTTTGCTCTTTATTGTTTCTCTTATATAAGTAGAGTTTGATTATCATTTTCCTACCTCTTTATACAACACTGATTATCTTGTATACAAAAGTCATCTGTCTTTCAGTGGTTATCATCTTGTCTAAGTCAAACCCATCTATTTTGTTATAAACAGATGGAAAACGTGAGTATGGCTTCTTCACTTCAAGTGCCATATTGCCAGAAACTCTAGACTTGCTATTTTAATAAAAATCTTTGAAACAGAAGCATTACAACCCCCATGACTATAATAATAATGATCAAAGTGTCACTACGTAAAACAAATTGTATCTTTAAACTCTAGGAAAATGAAATACCATTTACCATTTGTTCAAATATCAATGAATAAACCAAGGATACCTGTGATCTCTAATCTGAACATAATAAGACATTCATGTGATAAATTAAACAAGCTAGAAAGCAATTCATATTTAAAATTGGGAAGTTCAGCACTTTAAAGATTTCACTTATATCCGATTTTTTTCTAATTTATTTATATATAAATTTTACACCATTGTAATCTCTTCCCCTCCATTCCCCCACTTTCCCTTCTGCCCAAAGTTGTGTGCTTCAGTTTGGTGCTTACCTTGTTTTGACTTTTCCTCATAGCTTTTATTTATTTTCTCACTACATCCCATATATTAATGAAACCATTTGACTTCTGTCTTTTTCTTTTTGACTTGTTTCTGCTAATATGATTTCTTCTAAGTACATCCATGTTATCATAAAATCATCAAATTTGTCATTTTTAATTGATGAGTAATATTCCGTTGTATATATATTCCACTTCTTTTTCATCCAGTCATCTGTTTTGGGGCATTTAGGTTGCTTCCAAGTCTTTGTGATTATAAATAGTGCTGCAGTAAACATCTGAGCACAGTTGTCCCTTTGTACCCACATTGATGTCCCTTTTGGGTAGATTCCCAAGAAAACAATTGCTGGGTCAAATGGTAGTTCCATTTCATTAATTTGAGGGTTCTCCACACAGCTTTCCATAGTGGTTGGACCAGTTTACATTCCCACCAACAGTGCAGTAGTGTTCCTTTCTCTCCACATCCTCGCCAGCAATTCTTGTTGCCCATTCTTTGGATGTGGGCCATTCATACTGGTGTAAGGTGGTATCTCATTGTGGTTTTGGTTTGCATTTCCCTTATTGCTAGTGATGTTGAAAAATTTTTCGTGTATCTGTTGGCCATTTGTATTTCCTTTATGGAGAAGTGTCTTTTTAGTTCTTCTCCCCATTTTTTGATTGGGCTTTTTGTTTTGCTTTTGTTTAGTTGTGTGAGTTCCTTGTGGATATTCATTATTAAATCCTTATCACTCCTGTGGATGGCAAAAATTTTTTTCACATTCAGTTGCACTTAAAAATATGGAACGCTTCATGAATTTGCATGTCATCCTTGCTCAAGGGCCATGCTAATCTTCTCTGTATCATTCCAATTTTCGTATATGTGCTGCCAAAGCAAACACACTTATACCCAATTTGATATATTTCTGAGACACAAATAAAACACAAATTAAAAATGAATAAGCAATACCTTCAGTAAGCTAGAAACTCATAAATCAATAAGAGATGAACATTCCAGTATAAAAATGAACTAAAAAACAACAAACTCATAAATGCAGAACTACAGATATTAATATATGCTTATATTTTTCTAACAGAAATTGAAATTTATTTCTTTTAGTAAAATTAAAATATTATTATAATGTGCAAGCATCTTTCACCTATCAAGTTGACAAGGAAATTTAGAATACTAACACAAACTTTAATTGCAGTATCTAAAACTTAACATATGAGATGACTGGGTGAAAAAAATGCGGTATGTATACATGATGGAATATTACTCATTACTTAAGAATGACAAATTTGACGACTTTATGGCAACATGGATGTACTTAGAAGAAATCATACTAGCAGAAGCAAGTCAAAAAGAGAAAGACAGAAGTCAAATGGTTTCACTAATATATGGGATATAGTGAAAAAAGCCATGAGGAAAAGACAAAACAAGCTAAGCACCAAACTGAAGCATAAAACTATGGGCAGGAGGGAAAAGGGGGGGGGGGTTTGGAGGGGAGGGTGAGGGGGTTAAATCCTTGGGATTGCAATGATGTGAAGTTCATATATAAATAAATTATAAAATAAAATAAAAACTTAAAATATGCAAACTTACTCTGAATTTATACTAGGAGAAACATTGGCAACAACTGCAAAGGTTTATTCTAGAAATCTTAAAAAAGTTATTATTAACAATAGTGAAAATTTGAGACAATCCATATATCCATCAGTAGGGATTTTGTTTTTATAAATTTTGACATATATTTGCTATGGAATTGAAATAAACCTTTGGAAATTGTGGTATCAATATTTACATAGCTGTAGAAATTATCAGCAATATATTAAATTACTGGCAGTAGAGAATCATCCTAGTATTCTAAAGTTGTATAAATATGCTACAAAAGTAAAGATAAACCAAACTGCAACATTTTAGGTATTAATTATGGAATTGCAAATGTTTTTTCACTATGAATATACATTTTATCTGGATTTTTAATTTTTAGATGAAGAATGAATTTATGATAAAAATTATAGGAGAACTTAAAGTCCTTAACAATTGAAAAACCTCTTACATACAAAATATATAGTCTCAATCAGAGATTCAACTTTCAATTTCATAATCATGGAGATCATCAAAAAGAGCTGGCCCATTGAATTTCCTCCAATTCTCTCACTGACAAGAATAATATCAACCACCTCCATCTCAGGGAATAACACCATTACTTTTCCTCAGAAGCCAGTCTATCTCATGAAAAAATCCAATCTCTCTTCATTACTTGTACCTGAACAAGATGTCTATTTAGACAATTTTCCACATCAGGGAAAACAAGAGTTTCATAGTTCACTCTAAATCTCAAAAAACCCAAATGATTATATCAAATAGATGAGGTCCAAAATTGAAACTTTTCAGGGAGTTGTAAGAGTCATTTTGCCTAGAAGCTGCCTCTGCTTTTAGAACTAAATGATGTAAACTTCCATAAAATGTTTTGTCATGAAGATTTATGAGATGCAACTTCCCTTTGGGTTGGTGATTCCTCAAAGTTTTCTGTACCATGCCAGATTTAATTGCTATATATATTTTTGTTGTACTCAATGACTAAATTAAAACTATGAAATTTCAGCCATTCTGTTTTAAATGGCTTAGGGTAAGTAATAGTTAATGATCACAGAAAGGCAAACTTTCATAAGTATTTCAACAAAGACTTACCAAAAAGTATGAGATGACAAGTACCATTGATCATCATTGAGATTTTGATTCTTGTGTACCTTTGGCCCTCCTTTTTATCTTTACACTGAAATCCTCTAAATTATTCCAAGACTTTAAAAGACCCATGACTGTTTCTGAGGACACATTCAGGATCACCATATAAGAACAAACAGCTTTGTTTTTAAATGAATGCTTACAAGATCTTTTTTTGGCACTACTTTCATGTAATTATGAATTCTAGTTCAATTTCAATCACTTAAAAGTTGCATTAGTGTGCTAACAGCAATCCCCCCCCCAAGTATTGAATTGAGTAACAAGATATAAATCATTATAACTGATATGGTTAATAATCAAAATAACAATTCTGCTCTTCTTCATATGTGCATGCAAAACAGTCAAAAATAAATTTGTGAAAGGGGATATGCAATTATTCTTCAGACATAAATAACAATAGGTATCATTTTGTATTATATATACATATTTTGAGTGAAGATTCATTGCTTAATGCTAACTCTAATTCCTACTGTCTAAACTAGAAGTGTCCTTGCTTTCTATTTTTTGAAATCTGTTTCCTAAACCTCTTCTCAATTCTGTAATCATCTAATAAATTTCTCTAAACAATTTTTAAGCTAAACATAGAGTTTTATTCTGTTGCTTGCAGCCCAAAATCTGACTAATACACTAATAATCAAGGTAAAATGACATAATTCAATTGAAAACATTAGTAAGACTGGCACACTATATAAAATTTAATAATGGTATCTTTTGTTACATGCATTACTATTTCTGTGACTTCATTTTCACAAAGAATTTGTGATGCTGGAATCATTTAAACATATTCCTTACATGTTCTGCAGAAAGAAAGTCCAATGTGCAAATAATATTGTCAAGCACCTAGAATAAAACATGTCCATTTTATTTAGTATCTTATACCAGGTTCTTGAGCAACATAAATAGTACATAAGAATATTAATAAATATTTTTGTCACAAATTATCTCACTGAAAAAATGAACAAAACAACAAAAGTATAAGGATAGTCTTGTTTATTGTTTAGTTCTTCAATGAATCATATACCAAACATTACACTAAGTACAAATAAAACTTCATTTGCAGATGATATCCTACTTCCATTTTTAGATAAGAAAACAGGCATAGAGAGTTTAAACAAGTTTTCCTAATCACACAGTTAATAAGTAAACAACAGAGTTTTCATTAGAACCCAAGAAGTTACTAGTATATATTCTCTTTTCAATATATTGTATATACTTCTCATACAGGAGATGCTATTATTTAACCAGACAAAGAAACTAAAACAGGAGAGGCAAAGGGAGGAGAGATTAACTTCAGTGTTCTGCTTGAAAATTTAACTTCAATGGGAAAGGAAACTAATGTAAAAAATAAGCAAATGGAATTGCTCAGACTGAAACGCTTTTGAACAATGAGAAAAACTATTATAATGAAGGCATGCTACTAAATGGGAGACATTACGTATCTGAAAAGGAGTAAATATCCAAGTTCTACAAAGAATGCATATAATCCAGCAGTGAGAAAACAACACAATCAAAAAAAATTAGCAAAATTGCTAGATAGACACTTCTCCAAAAAGACTATGGATGACCAAAAGGCACATGGAATTCATCATTTACATGAAGAAAATAAAAATCAAACCACAGTGAGAAACCACCTCATACCCATGATAATAGTCTATATCAAATGAACAGAAACAAGAAGTGCTGACAAGAATGTAGACAACTGTTGTTGGGACTGTAGACTTTCTGTAAGAACAGTTCACAATTCACCACATGATACAGAAATGTAACTCCTAGGTATATAGCTGAAGAGTATAAAACCCTAATCCATAAGGATATATTAACTCCTATGTTCATTTCATCACCATTTACAATATCCAGACATAGCTATGTGTTTAATGACAGATGAGTGGATTAAGAAGATATGTTACATATGCACAATGGAATTCTACTTGACTATAAAAAAGATAAGCTTATCATTTATGACAACATAGTTGAACATGGAAAAAAATATTCTAAGCAAAATAAGTCAGAAATAAAAAAGTCAAGCACTGGATGATTTCACTATGGACCATAGAGATAGAAAACAAAGGAACAGAAAAACTAAAGCAAAACAAACCCTTGTAATCTGACTATAGAATTGAGGCTACCAGATGGAAACAGTGGAAAATGAGTTAGTTCTTAAAGGCACAGGGAAGAGCCAAGGATCATAATACTTTAAGGGTGGGCATGGCTCTGTAAAATATATCTTAAGACTGGAACCCATAATCCTAAATTATATAAAATGTGACAAACTAGTGAAAAATAATACATTTTTTAAAAATAAATAAGAAACAAAAAATAGAGGGAGAAAGAGCTGACTAAATTACAACAAGACCACCTTTGTAAATTCTTATTATTTTGTCACTTAAAAAAAAAACTTACTGTTTCTACATCAAAAATATTATGCTGAAATAATTATAAATTTAAAGATAAATTCTGCAAATTAGCATTGTCCTGACATTTCTTAGTAATAAATCATAACAGATCAATATTCATTTAAAATCAAAAGCAAGATTTTACCAATTTTTTTGTAGTTTTTAAACAAATAAATGTTGTAGTTTCTTTCACAAAGACTTTTGATTCACTAAGGAAATATTGCCTGCTAATGTTTCAATCACTCACAACAGGTTATTGTCCATGAAATAATGATTTGAATATTTTGTCTTTAAACTTTCAGCAGAACAATAATTCCCTGAAACATATTAAGAGATATAATGCTCTAAAAAAATCACTGAAGTACTCTGATAATCTGTGTGCCATGGTGCAATAATATAATGATGTGATTTATAATAATTTAATTTTTTTAAATTTATTAAAATTCTAATAAAACATACAAAGTTAAGTAAGAGCAAATTAAAACAAAAAGACTATGCTTACAAAAAGGCATAGTAAAACTGTATCCCATATAATAATAATAATGGACAAATGCATGTATTCCACATATCCTGTAATGTAAGCTTGGTGTCAGAATATGAGCAGATAAAATTGAAAAATGTCTTAGAAAGCAGGAGGTCACATTATGATCACTTCACAAAAACAAAAGGTAAGATTTCTAGAAAAACAAAGCTATTACAATGAAGATTCCTATTTATAAGAGCCTTTTAATTAATATAAGAAACTGTAAAAAGCTATTTTCTCATCATATCCTATAGCACATTATTATGATCAGTAAAAAAGAAATGATGGCAAAATGCATTTCTACACAAAATGGAAGGATACCAGAAAGAAATGTAAAATAAAAAACTCAGAACCTTGTCTTTATCTAATTCTTAGTTTAGTTACTTTATATTCTGCATATCAGTGGAACATATTTATCTTTTTCTTTCTGACTAATTTCACTTAACATTATCCCTTTCAACTCTATCAGTGTTGCCACAAATGGCATGATTTTATATTTTATGAATGTTGATTATAAATATACTGTTATGTATAGATAGCATGTCTTCTCAATCCATTCATTTGTTTGGAAGCACTTAAATTATTTCCATAATTTAGTGTAGTAGTTCTGTAATAAACATACATATGCAAAATTCCTTTTAAATTATTGTGTTTTGAATTCTTGATGTAGATACCTAGGTATAAAATAACTGGTCAAATGGAAGTTCAATTTTCAATAACACATATTTTAAAATGAAATCAATAAAAGCTGAGATTATAGAAAAGCTTATAAATACAGATACAAAATATTTTTAGTGAATGAAAAATTATTTCAGAAAGAAAGTGTAAATAAGAAACGGTAGAAAAGTAAGCACATCCAATGGAGGGAGACTTCCTGAGAAAAAATAGAAGATGAGAATGTAAATATGTCAAACTATACAAGATATGAAGAATTTTTTTTAAATGAGAGAAATTGGTAAGGAATATTGGCAAAGACAATCCAATGTGCATATATTGGAGTTTCATAAAAGAAAGAAACAATTTAACAGAACAGAACAAATATTAAAAGCAAAAGTGATTTAGGAGACTCTTAGAAAAGGAAATCTTATATCATATATAGAAAGAATAAACTGTGTAGACTGGAAAAATTAAGGCAGGATGGTCAAAACTGGTACATTAAACAAAATTATTGACTCCAACTTATAAACCTCCATACTTCCAGTCAAAAAACAAAATATGAATGTCATGAATAATGAAAAATATTATTTTTCAAATTATTATTTGAATTCTTAAAGTTTTTAATTTTATTTGATTTTTTCTTTTTTAGAACAGCACTTTATTTTGATGACATTAAAATAATGATTTAGTTACTCAAGAAATAAAACAAAACCAGATATTTATATCCAGTTAAAAATGTCTTTAAATATGAAACTAATGACATCAACTTGGTAGAATTCAAAGAATGTTCTGTTAATGTATTTCTGAGGAATCACCTATAGAATAAACTTCATGTTACAAGCACTAGAGAAATATTGACTAAGAACTCAGATAATTTGAAATGTAGCTTAAAAAAGTGAGACTATAGAAAAACTAGACTAAACTCATTGACTTAACTATAATTAAATGTATGTTAATTGAAATGAGATGGGGAAATAGAGTAGAAGGGATGGCAATGTTACTAAGTAATTTCAACATTGCTTGCAGAAGTGAACATTCTTTTGCTAAGAAAATAAGTCAACTAGGAAGGCTAAAACCTAAACATTAGAAGAATATCAAGTAATGGAATGCTAAGAATATATACTTTTTTAATAGCCATGTAAGTTAAGGAGATGAAATTACATGAAAAGAACAAGAATAGATGCTAGCATTATTAGAATATATCATGACTCACAAATTTAAATTTGACAATGTGCATTTTACATAATTTAATACAAGACACTAAAATTGTAAAAGAAATAAAAATAACTAATTATGTTTCCAATTATACAAAAACCATTCACTTCTAATTATTTTAATATACAATAACTTGATTATATAACTCTAATAGGTACATGTAGAGACTAATACAATTTCAAATCTTAATTTGTAAGCTACTTGAAGTAGCAATAGCACTGGTACTGTATCTGTTTTGTGAGTATATGGGAAAATCATATAATATTCAAGATAATTTTCTTTACAACTGGGATTTTCAACTTGCAAAAAAAAGAAATCTAATATCTGTGGAGGTTGGGATAAAACTATAGTTTTGAGCTTGATTATGACGTCAGTTTGAAATCATAATTATTTGATCTTTAAAATTTTTGCATATATACTTGGTATTTTTTCTGAAAGACTCAAAGGCAGTAAATAAAACAATTCAAGATCAGAAGTCAAATAAAATAGGCTTCTGGTATAATCTGCACTAACATAAAACAAATATAATAAGCTTAATTCCATTTTATCTGTATAAACTGCACTTTAGGCTCAGTAATGAATAGAAAGATATTGCTAGTTACAGAATTTCATCCATAAATGAGTATGGCATGAAAAAAGTCACTTTTGGAATCCCTAATTAATTATTGGGTCTAGGCAATTATGATTATTAATATCAGTTTTTAATTAATGAAAAAAGATATAGATATCATATACCTTCTAAAGAAGTTGTCTCTCTAAACAAAGATGTTTTCTTAATCCAATCAATAATTTCATCTAATGATTAATTCACAAGAAATTGGGGAAACAAAGGAAAATAGGTAGATAAAAATGATTAAATTATAGTTCATGGACAACATGGGAAAATAGAGAGGTTTGGATAATCTTCTCCCTTAAATACAACTAAAATAAAATAAAAATAGAACAAAATTAGTTCAAAAGAGGTTTTGGACATTCCTTAAAAACATGGAAGATTTTCTCACAGAGAATTTTTGCTGAAGTTGGTGGCTTACTATGGGAACGGACAGAGATAAAACAGAAGTGATTACAACCAGTGCAATGAATATTCTGCTCTACCGAGCAGATCAGATACCTGCAATTACTGGTACTACTGGGCATGGGAAATATTTTCAACAATTTTTAGAAGGTGAGTGGTATAGCATTGCACACACTTGCAAGATTGTAGATTCAGTCAGGTTATTGGGAATTAAGAAGTCAGATATGGAAGTAAAAAGACCCTTTCCTTCTGTCAGTGGAAATATGTAGCAGAGAGTAGCTTGGTGCCACAGAGACACTCAAGCTTTGGATGCTGTAACAGTGCCTAGCATCAAGTAGAAGAGACTGGGTAGAAGAGACAACCTCTCTACTCTGTAGAAATATTGAAATGAGATACACTACACCTTGCAGTCCCAGAGTACTGCATCTGGGTGCTTTGCCCATTTGTAGCCACACCTGGGTGACCAGGACCCCACAGCCCACACTGGGGGTCCGTATTCATAAATTCAGATGTGATCTGTGTCCAGTTGCTCAACCCCTGCCAGTCATTCCAGGTAGGTCTTGCCCAGCACTCAAGCTTCGGGTAATGTTCTATGCCACCGAGGGGAGCAGCAAAGAGATAAATTGAAGGCTTACGAATCCCAAGATTTGGGGATTGTTTGGGAGAGAGAAAAAGGAGCCATATGTAATCTATCTGCACAGTGCACATCTCACTCCTCACAGGACTGAGACCCAGTTTTGGGTCCCTTCCCAACCTGTCATCCCAATCTATAAACAAAGAAGGAAAATAAACAGACTAAATCCACAGTGACCCCAAACAATAAATAGCAGATAAGGCAACCCATATACCTTGGGAGCAAGAAATGTCTGAAGGAAAGATGGAGAAGCAGAAGAGAAGTTCACACACACACACACACATATATATATATATATATATATATATATATATATATATATATATGTACGTACGCAGATATTTCCTATATATATGTATGCATATATTTCCTATATATGCATATATATATAGGAAAGAGATATAGATGTCTGCTTCGTAATAGACAAAAACTTAAGCATAATAATTTTAAATACGCTAAATGGGGCACTCAAACAATAGCCAAAATACAGAGAGGAAGGTTCAGAATCTTAAACGGTAGTTCAGGAATGAAAAGGAATCGAGGAATAAAAATTCAGGAATAAAAAGATTTCCTGAAATTGAAGATACTAAACAACAGATGTTAAATGAAATGAGGATGGATATGGTAAAATCTAGAATAGAGACATGCAGAAGAAATGAAGAAACTGAAGGAAAACTTCTGAAGAAAGCAATTCAAACAAGAAACCAGAAAAATAAATGAAAAGGAAAGAGCTCACAAAATGAAAAATAAAACTCACAAAAAAGCTAGAATTATAAGTAGGTCTTATTTGTCAAAAATAATCCTAAACCTGAATGATCTGAATTCACCTTAAAAGGCAAAGAATATCAAATTAAAATGTATCAGAGATCTGTCTATACAACAAATAATAGACTCATTTAAAGTTTAAAGACAACCTGCACTTCTAAAACACAAACAATGTAGACTAATGTCACCAAAAAATGTAAAGATAATCTCAAAGTGAAAGACTGGAAAAGACACTTCAAATCAGAAATATAGAAGGATGGGAACTGCTATTTTCATATCTGATAAATTAGATATCACCCAAAAATGAAAAGCAAGTACAAAGATGGACTTGTTATAATCATCAAGGAAACAATCAAAAAGACACAATACTCATTAGTATTTATGCACCTACCATAGGAGCACTTAATTATATAAAACAACAATTAACAAATTCAAAGCAACAGTAGTCAGGGACCACAATATGCTATTTCCATAAAAGGAGAACTCATCTTACAGAGAGTTAACCAGGAAAGTAAAGCCTTAAATGAAGTATTGTGCCAGATGGATTTAATAGTTGTTTACAGAGCCTACATCTTGAAAGAAATAAATACACATTCTTCTCAAGTGCACAAGGACCATTCTCATGTATATATCTTATGCTGGGATAGAAATGATTCCCAAAAATGTTTGAAAAAAGAAATTAGTTCAAGCATGTTCTCTGATCACAATGGTATAAAGCTAGAAGTTGGACTCAAAAAGAATTCTGTATTAGACTCAAATGTGTAGGCTAAACAAAATGTATCAATGAAGACAACAAAGGAAAAATAAAAGATTATCTGGAAACTAACAAAAATGGAGACAAACTACCAGATCACTTGGGATGATCTTAAGGTAGTGTTAAGAGGGAAATACATGGCAATACAGGGCACTACAGGTCTACATCAGAAAACAAGAAAAATCTCAAGCAAATAACTTAACTTTAAAAATGAAGGACATAGATAATGAAAAAATGAACAAGTTAGTAAAGGAAGGAAAAATAAAAATTAGCACAGAAATAAGTGAAATGGAAAGCAAAAGACAGCTCAAAAATCAGTGAAATCAAGAAAAAGTGTTTTCAAAAGATAAATAAAATTGACAAACTCTTAGCTAGGTTCACCAACAATAGAAGAGCAGAAACCCAAATAAAAAGAGTCAGAAATGAGAAGAAAAATAACAAACAAATGTGGCACATATAAAAAGAACCATAATAACCTGTTACCTGTGTCTTTATGCAAATAAACTCAACAATCTAGAAGAAATAGACAAAATAAATTTTAGAATCATACCTCCTTCCATTACTGAATCAGACTGAAATAAACAAGTTAAAGAAACTAATTGAAAGCTTTAAATAAACAACTTAAGCAGATCAGTCACAAAGTCACAAAGCAACTGAAAGAATAAAGTCTCCCCAAGAACAAAAATTCTGGACTAGATGGCTTTTCTAGTGAATTTTGTCAAACTTTCAGGGGACATAATACCAACTCAATCCTGCTCAAACTCTTCAAAAAAAAGTGGAAGTGTAAGGAAAGCTCTCAAAAACATTTTATGAAACAAACATTACCTTGATTAAAACCAACAAGAGCAGCACACACACACAAAGAAAACTAAAGGCTAATATATAGATGATGAATATAATATATAGTATATATATTATATTCATATATATAGTATATATGATGAATAATTGAAATGAACATAGATACAAAATTCTCAACACAATCTTAAATTGAATCCAGCAACATATTAAAAGAATCATCCATCATGATTAGTAAATTTTACAAATGACCAAACTCTAAGGTGTGGGAAGATATGGGAAAAATATCCTAACATAACCAATAACAAAAACAAATACAGGATGTGGAGGAAAAAATGTTGATGGGAGAACTATAGTGAATTGAAAGCTACTTAGGAAAAAAACAGATCTGATCATAATTCCTTATTTTTTTTTGTCATAATTTATATAACAACATTGTTAGAAATGCGGAGAAAGTGAAATGTTGTAAAACAATTGATATTTGAACATTGAGTAGAAATTTGATTATTTTAAAATTATTTAGTACAATAATGATAATGTGATCATGTTTAAATCTTGTTTCAGATAAATGATTGCTTTCCTTAAAATATTATGAGAACTGGATTCATACTTAAAGCAATTAGCTATGGATAGAAATTATTACACATAAAACAAAATTGATTAAATGTGGAACATTTTCAAAATTGGGTGAAGCAGCATGGAGATCTACTTTGACCAACTTTACGATTTTATATGCTTGAAATTTTCCATAACAAAAATTTTAAATGAAAAAATATACTTGCATATATATGTATATGTGTACAAGTATTATTTAAGTTATATATTATTTTAAAAACTATTTGTAATACTTAAAAATGATGCACAATGTATAATACAGTTATAAAACTAAAATGATATGCAGTGTATAATATAAACTATAAAATGAATAGTTTTAATGTTTAAAATAAAAGAATATGCATGATTTTCTTAGGAATATTTTATTTTGGACATATATGAAAGTTAGCTATATATGATTTAGTTATATTTCAATTATATACTTTATATACACATACCTTTATATACATAATTTACATATAAGCTGTATACATATAGATTCAGTTAGAATATCTGGAAGGACTCCAAAAGCAAGATCTATATGCGTAGATGTATAAATAAACATTTTAAGGCAAAGTTTCAAGGTCAGACATGAAACTAGGAGTTAACACTACTGATAGAATCAAAATCTAAGTATATATTTTTTTAGTATCATTGATTAAAAGACAAACAGTGAATTTATGGACTGAAATGTATAATCACAGCAAGCTATGCAGGATTATAATTTCTATAAAAAAATCACTGAAAAAGCAAGTTAATAGCGCACAAAGGAAGCAATATTAGTTTGAAAAAATTTCATAATGATTTTTCAGGTATCTCCTATGTATTCTAACATGTTATAAGCATTCTGAGTATGAATTAGAATAGAAGCTAGTAGTTAGTGTCTTCATTAACACTAGCTTAACAGAAAAATGTATGGATTATGAGTCAGATGAATGAATTAAATATTGTCTCTGTCATATACCATCTGTGAAAATTTTGAATATTATTTAATTTCTCTGTATCTCAATTTCCTTCTCATATTAAATAGGAGAATAATGTTACACATATTTTATATCTGACATATAGTAATTTAAAAAAAATTACTAAGTAGTTATTAGTAGTAAGTCTTTTAGTGAAATTAGTATATTTCTGAAAGATTCACAAATTAATTTCTACACTCTTAAAAATATAAATTCTATTTATAGTTGAGTACATGTTATCTCAAAACCATTTATAGAGAAAATGAATTAATTCATTCAATATATGAATACAAATGGGCTTATATGTTCATTTTTCACCTCTGGAAACTTCCATTCAAATCCTTGCTTCAGTCTTGAGTGAAAATAAATTTAATGGTCTGCCTCATCAATAGCCCCATTATCACAAAGCTGCCACGCAAGTCAGTATAATTTAGTACAATTGCCATCCTGTCAGTCTTTGTTCAAAATTTAGCCAGGATTAGAAACAGCAAATTGTTTCACAATTCTTACCCACAGAACTATATCAAGTTCTGTTACTCATATTTTGTTAGCTATAAGCAATGTCATAAAGCTTGTTCTAGAACTATGGTTTGTAAACTTGTCTAAATATAACCAGCTACAGCATTCTAAAAAGTATTTCTGCCCAAATCTAAGCCCAGACTTTCTAACTTGCAGGTTTTAGATGAAAGTCAGGCATATTTTTCAAAAGTTAAAAAGTAAATTTCTTTTAAATTACATCTAAAAGGTCAATATAAGTGGTCTTTTGCTACTCAAAAGTGGCCCATAACTTCATCATCAGGGAACTTGCCTGAAATGCAGAATCATCAGTTCTAACATTAAACTATTAAAAAGAACTTGTATACAACAAGATTCCCAAAGGAATCACATATATAGGTGCATTATAGTTTGCAAAGTACTATCTATAAAGTATGTGTTATTTAAATATTTGTTAAACTGTTCTCTGATAAATTAACTCATAAGGAAGTCATTAAACTAAAGTAACTCAAAGCTTTGACACCTTACATATACAAATCAAAATTAAGCTTGTATATGTCTCAAGTTATGATACTGAAACTGAAGGACAACCAATTAGGCTTTCAGCTATAGCCAAATGATTCTTCACTTTGTTTCTGTCTTTCCTAAGCATCTGTCCATCAATACTCTGAACTACTCCCAGCTATGTGCATTCTGAATCAAATCGATCCCAATATGCATCAATTTATTTTAATATGTTTAAGTATATCTATATTTCATTTAGTTTCCATTTAAGCTATAATTTAGATGAGTCCTACTGGTTAAACATTTTAGTTACATTAGAAGAAAAAGCAGGAAAACAAAATATCGGTATGATTCCCCCAGTTGTAAATTATCTTAAACCTGAAAAATAAAGAGACCATTTAAGTGCATTAAGGAAAGGAAGTTTATCATATCTTAAAGCACCATTATCATCTTCATCATCAACAAAGGGGTGTTTTGACTTTCCACTGGACTATACGTGCCTCATCTGAATCAAAATATAGATTTTAAATTCAACTTTCATATTAAAAGCAAAAAAAAATATTCAGAATGCATTTACAGATTGGATCAAATAGCTTAGGTTTAGTTCCTAAAATGATTAGCATATTAATATCTAAGGATAAAACCATTTGTCATTGAATTCACATTTGTAGGAATCTATATAGAAATTATAATAAATCCATATAATCCCAAATCTCCTATTTATTCCTTTAGAATAATGAACATATTTTTCAAAGATCTTGAATGGATTTACACTGAGAATTTAGTTCAAAGCCTTTATTTTCAGGTTTTTCTATCCTTAACTATATAGTGGATTAACATTTTGAAAACATAAATCTAATTGTGAAACACTCTTGTATATATTTTTCCAAAAGCATTCCATTTTCTGTTCAAAAAAAAAGAAAAACCCAAATTTTAGTCTGACCAAAAAACTCAGGCAACATATAATACTCTCCTCTTCACCCACTCACTTTTAGATGGCCAGCTACTCAACTTGGCCATGTGAAACTCACTTCCTCCTTGGAACCTGCAGACCATTCTGAGATAAGGATCAGTCCTTTGCCTTTTGCATGGCTGGTTGCTGTTACTACTTAAATCTCAGCAAAAATGCTCTAAACACCCAATGCAAAGTAGTTGCCTCGACACCCTTTAATAGGACATTTGTCCTATTTTCTTATTCATTAGTTTTCATAGTCATTGTCCATTTTACCAGTTAAATATGTAAGATTCATGAAACAATCTTTGTTATTTCTCTATTGTTACTATCATTGAAAATTTTTAAATGGTATGAGAATATAAGTCTAAGGGGAAAATGAAAAGCCAAGTAGGATCAGTTGGATGAGAAAGTATGTGAACTTTCAGTATCTCATATTAAAACATTGCATTTATTAACATCTACTATCTCAGTCTTTGTACTGAGTTGCCACATACA
>PVHY01019405.1:0-27439 GCA_004024945.1 Uropsilus gracilis | reverse complement strand
CAGTGAAGAAGGGAAAGAAAGTTCATTTAAAACTAAAATAATTTATCACTATCTAACCAGACCCAGAAAAACATTTAAGAGAAGTTACTATAAGGCAAGAAAATAACAAATATAGAGACAAATGAAATCAATATTGTCCTATATAAAGGAGTGAGTAAAAAATTGGCCCATTAGAATGAACTTGAGATTAGAAGGCCACTTTTATATTAGACTTTTATATTAGTCCATCATATACTAATATAAAAGATCTCAAAAAAATAAAATGATAATGACAAACTAAAACTAAATAATAATAACAAAAGTATTTATGTGTCAAATATCACCTTAAATGTAACAGGTTGGAAAAAAAAAAAAAAAAAAACTTGACACAGATTGTTAATAATAATAAGGTTAAAAAAATCACTTATTTTGAGATTTGTATTCTGATTGCTATGATATAGCAATCTACAATCTATATGTTATACAAATATAACATATAAAAAGTTTGAAAAGCATAAGGCATATTGTCAACGCAAAACATCAATAATAATATAAGGTAAAAAGCCTTTTGTAACATGGTTGCTTAGAAGGAAGTTATTGCTGTGTTATCCAAAAGTGGTGTTGCAAAGAGGATTCTAGAAAAGCAAATGAATTTGTAAATATATAAATTCCTGCAATGAAATTTCAGCAAAACAAATTTCAAGATTTCAAAAGGAGCTATACTAATGGGAAATTTCAGTTATGGAGGAAAAAAGTTATAAAAATTAACCATTTCTGATTGTATTTCAGTACAGAATAACAATCTTATTGTCTATGGTGAAATGTAAAATCTAAATGTCTCACATATAGTACCCTCAACAATGTGCCAGTAGCAATGTTAAACTTTAGCTTTAAAAAATTCATATAGAAGGTAAAGTTTTATTCAGAGATTTAAGTGGAATTATAATATAAAACCTGATTAGAAAAACCAACAACTTTATTTCTTCTAGGGAAATAACATACATGTTAACAATAAATATACCATGAACAATACATACTTACACTACCACTACATACCATCAGAGTCAGTGCTGTTTAGTGCAATAGGAGGTATGATAGACACTTTACACTGGCCTAGTGGACATACAGGATGGTATAAATCTTTGCAGGCAGTATGTACCTAGAAACAAACAAATGAATCATCAAGCATCATAAAAATAAATCAATGTTTTGTTTTGTTACAAATTATACCCAAGGAACTCATCACTAAGTACCAACTGTATCACAAGATGTTCAATAATTTATAAACTACTTTAATTATATAATAGTTCACTTCCAAGGAATAGTTTAATCATTTTAGTGAAGGAAATTTGACTTGCTCCATGCAGCCGATTTCAAGATTGTCTTAGGCAAGTAGTATATAATCAACAAATACCTGGAAGTAGCAAGAAGAGGAGAAGAGAAAGGAGTACAGAAGAAGGGAGGGAAAGATAGAGGGAAAACAGAAGATGATAGAGAAGGAGGGATGATAACCGGGGCACACTGTCCAGGAAAAAACTGGTGGCAGCCATCTTGTATGATTCCTACAGAATTTAATAAAAATAAATCTGAATTTGTTCCCTTTATAGTGATGCTTTGTACACAAATACCTTTTTAAACATTTTTGTATTTTGCATTATTATAATTATATAGTCATAATTTTTATGTTATTGTAATTATAAATACATCTAGGTCTATTTTCTCAGCTACATCTCTGTCTCTATATGGAAACGAAAGAGGTCTCATAATGCACTGTCCATCTTGGAAAGTGAGACATACCACAAGCACTCAGTAAATATGGTAATTGCAGAACAAAAAGTTTCAAGGGCTCAGAGATACTACTGAGAATAAAAAGCGCAGGGGTAACTTAAGTAGACCCTGAGCACTTAGACTACCTGATTGTACTTACTTTGAGAGCTTTTAAATGTTTGAACCAATAAAAGCAGACACTTCATTAAATACTTATTTAACATGGTCTTATTTCATTAATCTTTTAGGAAACTTTTTTTTTTTTTTTTACATTTCAAAAGGACAGGTTTATTAGGAAAAGGAGAAAGAAAATGAAACACACCTGCATGATCACAGGTGGGTAGGAGAATGGCCAAAAAACTGCTTGTTTTTGTTTTAGCATGATGATTCTTTCATTTCTTCCAATTACGTTTAATGAAATATCTTGGTGTATAACACTTTGTTTTAGGAGCTACAGGTTCAAACCACTCAGTTGTAGGTTTTCACACCATACCCACCACCACAAGGCACCCACAGTCCTCTATCACAGTCCTTTGTGCCCTCCCCCTGTCCATCTTGTGGCCGCAATTTCACAGTCCGTTTCCTAGGGTTTGTTACTGATTTGGTTTTGTCTGTCTCTTTGTCTTGCTTCTCTTTGGTTCACATATATATGAAACCATCCGGTATTTATCTTTCTTCTTCTGAGGCATTTCCCTTAGCATTATTCTTCCCAGTTCCAGCCAAGTTGTCCCAAATGGCAAGAGCTCATAATTTTTGTTTATAGCTAAGTAGCATGCCATTGTTTCTGTTCCACTACTCTATCCTTGGACATTTAGGTTGTTTCCATAACTTGGCAACTGGTAACAGGGCTGAGGCAAATAGAGGAGTACCTGTATTTCTTACAACTAGGGATTTCTCATTCTTTAGGTGGATACCTAGGAGTGGAATTGTTAGGTCATATGTCAGATCTATTTTTAATTTTTTTTTTTAGAAACTAGGTCTCCCTATGTTGCTCAGGGATGTCTCGAACCTGTGGACTGAAGGATGAGATCCCTAGTCTCATCTTCCCAGGTAGCTGGGATTACAGGCACATGACAGCATACACACTTACTTTTAATATTTTGCTAAACCTCCATCCATACTGTTTTCCATAGGAACTGGACTAGTCTACCAATGTCCCTTATTCTCCACATGCTCACCAGAAAACTTACTTCTGGTCTTTTTTGATATTCGCGATTTACGACTGGTGTGAACTGGTGTATCAGTATGGTTTTGATTTGCGTTTCCATGGTGATGATCATTTTTTCATATACCTATCTACATGTCTTCTTTGGGGATGTATCTACTCAGCCTTCTACCCAATGTTTTGACTGGGTTTTCTTTGTGCTTAGTTGCAGGAGTAGTTTATATAGTTTAGATATATAGCCCTTTGTCAGGTGTACGATGCACAAATATTTACTGATAGTTGCTTATTTTTCATTTGTTTTCCTTGCCACTATAGTGCAGTTCCCAAAGACACCTCAGAGTATTTTGCTTAATTTATTTTTGAACTAGGATTGAATCTAGACAAGCTTCTTATGTAGAGAGACCTGTGCCCACCTTACTGTACCCACTAGAAAAAATGTATGCAGAGAAATATAGTGAATAACAGAGAAGTGTTTCCCTAGGTTTTATATTTCCTTTCTTTTCATTTTTAATAAAGGAAGCATGACCAATTCATCTCAAACCTCCCACCCATCTTTTTTCTCTGTCTCCTGCCTGGACTAAGGCAAACCACATCATGTTTGTATGTTCTTCCAGTTCATTTTTATGCATTGATTTATTTGTGTAAATATGAAGAGATTATATGTATATTTAACTGTCTTAAAACATTTACACAAATAATACTATGCAATATATAATAGTACAATGTAAGTAGTATTCTCTATAGCTCTAAATTGCCCTTTTTTAAATATCATTTCAGTATTTCTGTGTTATACTCTGGAGATCTATAGTTCACCATTTTTATTTAATGTTACTCTTACAAGTACTTTTTACACCATTTTAGTTCATAGCAAGAGTCTGGCCCAAGTTCTTGAAACTGGCTATATATTTTCACTCAAAAGCTTGTCTGAAGGGAGATCGTGGCATGGTAAATGCCACTTTTTTTTCAGCCATCACTTTTTAATCCAGTGTGCATGGTAGATTAAATTTTGGACAGTCTAGTCAACATCTGTATTTTTTCAGTTTATTCAGCACCCACATCGTGTTTCTCATTTTCAGTGTGGTATACTTGATTCTTGGCATCTAGTAATAGGAATTTTATTGTCAGTTGATGTTCATTAAGTTTAGACTATTCCATGTTCATTTAATCAGTTGTGTGATTAGGTTTCGCCTAATTTTTCTTCAATATGTATAATACATGTGGTCTTATAGCCATGTTTTTAATCCATTTTGAGTTAATTTTTATGTAAGGTATCAGATGGTGATCTAATTTCATTTGCATATGGTTGTCCAGGCATATTAATTAAGTACATACTTATCAAAAATTTTGAGAAAAATAAGATTTAATTGCGATTCTTGGTCTACTGACGAACTAATTTTGGATAATTTCCTATTAGGAATTAGAATAATAATCCAAATGGATTTTACAAAAATGAGCATGCACAATTTCAAAAGGAACTTTAAAAAGTATAAGAATCATAGAACAAAAGAGAAATATTTAAAACAATGCTAAGTAAAAAAGCATAGGATGAAAAAAAGTTTATTTTTTTTTATTTTCCTGAAAAAAAAACTTTATTTTTACAGGAAAGATGTAGCTACATCTAGGGACTAGACAAATTTTAAGAGTTGACTCTTTCAAGCTATAAGACTATGGTTTGGTTTATTTTGGTTTCAACTGTTGACACACTAGACAGCCTGTTGTTAAATATTCTTATTTTTGAGGAAGAATAATGCATAAGCAAATAAATGACAGTGTATGGGAAGCACAAAACAGAAAGATGTAATAAGGTGAAGGTACCCCAGAAACAAGTACCTCACACAGAACTAAGGTGATATTTAACTCTCAGATAAGAAAAAGGGAAAGACTTCCCAGAATGGCCCCTACTACATTCCATAATAAAATTCTATTCACAAACATGAAGCATTTGTGATAACATGGATGGGCCCAGAGGGAATCATATTAGCAAAAATAAGTCAGAAGAAAAAGACAGAAACCATATGGTCTCACCTATAGATAGAATATAGGAACAACAAACAAAAGGTCAAGGAAAAAAAGTCAAAATAAGTTAACAACAGAATTGGGGCAAACAGCTAGGGAAGAGGACACAAGGGAAGGGAGGAGCACAATAAGATCAAGATGAAAGCTCATGGATGATAAGGTGGAGGGAGAATCTTGGGGAATGCAAATATGCTATATATAACATATTTATGTTATATAACATATTTATATGTTATATATGGCATATTTATATAACATACACATACACACATAGGTAAACAAAAAAATTAAGTAATAAAAAACAATAACACTATCCTATATTATCACAAATATTCTATTTGTGAAATGTAGCCAGGCACGGTGGTGCATGCCTGTAAGCTTCAGCCTATGAAGCGGCTGGGGTAAGGGATCGTGGTTCGAGTCCCGCTCAAGGCAACATAGCGAAACCTAGTCCCAAAAAATAGCTGGGCGTGGTGGTGCTTGTAATCCCAGCTACCTGGGAAACTGAGGCTGGGGATTGCTTGGGTCTGTGGTACCCCGGGCAATGTGAGCCTGAGGTTCCACCAGCAAAAACAGCGAGACCTAGTCTAAAAAAAAAAAAAAATTCTATTTGTGAAATGAAATTTTTAAAAGGAAATGAGTAGAGTAAGAAAGAAAAAACAAAATTTAGCTTCAGCTGTTAAGAAAAGTTAAAAATTACTAGTTAAATACAAATAGAGACTAGTTATTGCAGGTAAAGGCAACCTATCCAGAAATTTTCTAGAGTAATTCATCACACACATGATCTGTTCTCTTTTTAAAGTTAGAAAAGAGCAACCAAAGTCCTTGAAGTGGGGAAATTGACTTCAATAAATGTACAGAATAAAAAACTAGGTGTAAATGCATATATCAGTGATTGTCTTTCCCCAAAAGGAATCTTAGCTGGGATGAAAACTTAAAATCTTGTTTATAGGTGCTCTCTTTTAAAATAAGGAACAGCAAGAGAAAAGGGAGGGGGGATTCATGGATTGAGGTTACATCAAACTCCAAAAAGAGCTAGTATAGGCTGTATATTATATTAAATCACCTAGTAGAATGTTTAATAGAAAAGAGAATTGATAAAGAGTAACAAAAACATAAGGACAGAGTGAATCACATTTGGTGTTTTTGGTTTGTTTGTTTGTTTTAAAGAAACATAGATTATCAGTCTCCTAAAAACATAGTGGCACCTATTTACCACTGTGCCCTATGAGATTAATCTCATTAATTATGAAATCAACACAACATTTACCTCTGACATTTGCTGTTATATCATATTTAGTAAAGCAATGTTTTTTCCTTATGGGAAGTAAAGGGCATAGTTTCTGGATAAGTTGCCTTTGTCTGCTTATGTCTAAGTTCCTGTTTGTGTTTGATCAGTCATTTTTAAGCTTTATTAACTTTAAGATTGAAGCTAAAATTTGGTTTTTTCATTTGCTCACTCTACTCATTCCCACCTTTTAAAAATTTCTAGCTTGTGTGTTAGCTTTCAAGATTCATAAAAACAAAAAACAAATAAATCAACCCCAAGGCAAAACAATCTCTATAGGTGCTGGATAACACTGACTCATGCAGAGCACCACTCAGTTGCTACCTCCTCACCTACTATTCAGTCCCACAGCACCCCGGAGTGGTGGGAGCCCCTCTGACGCTAGTCATTCTCAAGTCATCCAACACAGATGGGTCACTCCTTGTCACTGAGGTCATGACAGACGAAGTGAGTATCTCACTGCTTTCTTAAACATGCAAAGAAGTTTTAAAATACTTATCTATATAACTTAAATTATGTATGTATATATACATATATACATATATACATATATACATATATATATATATAGTAGTACAACCTACTGTTTTCTGTCTTTTCTATCAAAGAAAGAACACAGGATTCTAGCAAAATTATATTCTGCATGTCAAGCAAAATTTGGTAATGTGCCAGAGAAGCGCTTTCTCTGAGCAAACCACTAACATGGATAAAACTTAATGAGAAATAATGACACTGTGGGAAAGAGGTTCTTAGACAAAGGAAATACACAACAAGAGTAAATAGTACAAGAAAAGGGCATATGAAAAAGGAACTGAACTGGAAGGAATATACCTTTAAAAAAGACAAACACTACAATTGGTGTGTATGCACACAAGCTTCACTATGCCACATGTTCTTTTGTAATGTCTAAATCAAATGGATGACAGAGTTAAAAAAAATAGGATAAAAGGAAAATATTCATTAAAGCCTTACCATTGTTTTACACCAAAGGCATTTCCAATCTTGTAGGCGGAGAACACTGCCACATGTTTTGTCACAGACAGCACATTTGGCACTCACTGGCAAGTTGCCCTCAAGCCACTGGTGGGGCATAGCTACCTGTGCAGGAGGAAGAAAGGACAGCCAGGTCAAAGAGTGGACAACCTCATTCCTATGCCAGGGAGATATATCTTTATTTCTTACTCTGTGGGATTCATTCATTGCATCTGTTCATTCACCCCGCATTTACTGAGCATCTGTTATGCCCTTAGCACTGCAGGGATAGAATGATAAGGAAGAGTAAATCCTTGTCCATCAGGATTTGTGCCTAGCTAAAGGGAAAAGCATGCAGAGGAATGTCCTCGTGTCTCACGTCAGGGATGCTGCTAGAATGACGGCCCAGCAGCAGAACCACACCTAACCCCAACTTATTTCCTTCAAAAGTTAAAGAGCTGAAGAAAGCTATGGAGGATTGAATAAAAATGGAAATTCATTACCAAAAAAATCCCTGATAATACTATTCCTAATAATGAATACTCCCCCCCTAACTCTACCATTATCATTCACAAGACAGAAAATGAAACAGAGATGCTGGAATGAGAGCTGTGACAGAAGAGCTTACCCCATCCTCGTCCTCTATAATGTCCTTCCCGACAGAAGCCAGAGTGGTCCATTTGCAGTTATTTGTTGCCCTCACTGCACACCTTTTGTGGGCCTTGAATTTACACACTGGGGAGGGAAAAGTCAACCACTTCTAAATGAATATGCACATAAATATTAAAGAAAAATGTCCGTGAACTATTAAGGTGGGGGAGGAAAATAGTATTTTAAAAAGTTTGAATTCCTCTTTCACAATAGTAAGATGTTCTACAAAGCATATATAGCATGTATTTATGAAGCACTTTTATCAAACTACTTAAAAGACATTCCATTTATTCATAAAAGATGAACAGAAAGGAAATAAATACAAAAGAATTAGTTCTTGAGGAGAAAAGAAATAAAAACCACACAAACAAAACAAAGGAAAATAAAATTCAGTAATGCAGAGGTACTGGTAACATCCTGTTTCTTAATTAAATGTGTTTAATCTGTGAAAATTCAATGAGCTGCACTGTACATTTCTGATATTTGCCTTTCTCTGTATGTGAAATGTATTTAAATTATTTGAAAACATCAGTGAGATTAAAAAAAATCAGATAACATAAAGGAGTTTTAAAGTCCAAGTATGTTAAGAAAGGACAAAGACATGGGAAACAGGCTGATGAGGGTACAGAGATGATACTGTCTTTTGAGAAGATTATAGGATGAATGCACTAAAATCTAGAAGAAAGGAATAAAGAAGTCCCCATTCCAAACATCACTAATTTCCCCTAGCTATATACTCTGATGAAGGAGCCTATGAAATGAATAAGGGGAAACCAGCAGAGGCAGCACATATATGAAAAAATGAATAAACCTCGGAGGACTGGAAAAATTAACCCATGCTTATGAAATCAGAAGCTCACTACTACTGAACACAATTTTCTCCTAATGACACTAATCATTTTAGCAATAGTGGGTACTGATGTTACACCACTTTCTGATTTTTCAAATATTTAAAGATAAAAAGCATTACAGTGGAAATAAGGTGTCACATTCCAAATCTAAGGTGGCTCCTTTTTAGATGATTTTTAAATTTCTACCAGTAAACCACTAAAATCTGAAACAATACCTTTAACACTATTCTCATTGAATTATTCTGTAAAATAGGATGTCTAGAGCCAAACATTCAAAATTCTTTGGATGTCAGAAGCAGTCCATAACACAGACAGCCATTAACCAGAGCCGGGGCTTCCTCAGAAAAGTATGTGGATACTGGAAATGTTTCATTTATCTGCACTCATGTGCTCACCAGAAATTCCCAGAAATCATACACTTTTTCTATAAACGACTTTGTGATCATTTCATATAGAATACTAGTAATGCTTTACTTGAATTTCATGGTTGATAAGTTTTAATTGAAGTTTATTGCTAAAGATAGCGTAAAGAAAGAGCAATAGAAGTAAATTTGGTTTGAAAAACAACTTTAGAACAACCTGCTCTCTTTTGTTCCTATATAAGGGATGTTCTAATTCTGTGGCTGGTCATAGACTTCACGCTTTTTCACCTGTGATGGCATTTGTAACAAGTGTGGTACTGGTTTTACTTTTATCTGCAATAGAATCCTCAGACTACTTCTGAAGCACAAATAAATGTTTAATATTAACAGCTAATAATTGTTTCTAAGAGTCAAAGAAGTAAAAGAGGACAGTAGTTTGAAATTTCATGATTCTGAAAATTCTGCCATTAAAATCAAGCAACTCAGTAACCAAAAAAATCACTTACGTTACAATAAAGTGTTTCAGGCAATAACCCCTGAGAATTATAAATATGTTATATATTTTAATATACTTATGCCTATATAATTATACAACTATAACAACTACACAAATACAACAATCATAATCATGCACATAAGGATAATAGTAAAAAAATTCAGAGTAATTATGGTCATTAAGAAATGGAAATGATTAATAGGCACCATAGATTTAATAGGTGACAATTTAAATTTTCCATACAAGTTATTCTGAAATTAACACTTTTTCCTGACTTACAAAGTCATTATTTTGAAACCACAGAGCTTAAAAACTACACTGAAATGCAACAAAATCATGATTTTTAATTGCAGTATCCACTATTTACCAAACTGAATCTCTGTATGTGTTCAACAGTGGTTTAGACAAAAATTTCTAAGTACAAATATGAACACCTACATTCATTAGCACTATTTCCAATAGCTGAGTTACAGAAACAACCAAAGTGACCATTGACAGAACAGTGGATTAAGATGATTTGCTATATATACAAAATAGAACACTACTCAGCTAGAAAATATGAAGATGAAATCTTACCATTTATGACAACAAGGATGGAATTGGAGGGGATTGTGTTAAGTAAAATAAGTCAGAAGGAAAAAGACAAATAGCATATGGTTTTAGTGATATGTAGAATATAAAGAAAACAAAGGGTCAGACAAAACTAAATCAATAACAAACCCTAGAAAACTGACTGTGAAATTGAGGCCACAAGATGGGTAGAAGGAGGGGCAAAAAAAATATGGTGGAGGACTGTGGGTGCCTTGTGGCAGGTGTATTATGGTGACATGCATGGGAAGAGACATTTAGCATTGCCTCTGAATCACATAGACTGTGCTCAAACAATATTACCACAATAAAAACTAGTAAAACAAAAAGGGTCACTTAAACCTAACTGAAATAAATGCAAACAATCTTTAAAACATGGGAATGAAAGTAACTATTCCAAACTGCCAAAAGAATATACTGTGCTCACACAAAGAGGTATTTTTCCTCTATAATCAATCAGACCAGAAAAAGACAACCAGAAAACTATACTGAGATACCCAATTCAAAGGATTCTTTTAAAGAAGTAGTAGCTTTATACCTCAAGAAAGAAATGTTACTTTATTTTGACTTACATGTCCCCTCAAGAAATTATACATGATCTTTTGTTGAAGAAAAACACCTTCCAACTTAGTCCTAGGTGTGCAAAGCACTGCTTTTAGCTACAAACCTAGACACTAATGTCCCTGCTGAGATGCTCCCAAGCTGCCTCTGCCACCTGGAAACAGTGTTTTTCTAGGGGGAGGTTGCCCTGCTGCTTCAGGAAGCCCCACTGGTAGCATGTGACCCCACATCAGCGGCGCGCAGGCAAATGCACTGTACCTTCGCAGGACAGGCCATGGGAAGTGACTCCGGAAAGACTCTCCCGGCACACGTTACAGAAAGTGGGTCGGGCATGGGAGCAGGCGTACCAGTTATGCATCCCTGAGAAATGTTCCACATTAAACTGGGCCACCTAGAAAGGAGACGTGAGCACAGATTTGCCAAAACAGAGAGCAAGATCACAGACATTGAACTGTTTGCAATGTAAATAATGATGTTTAAAATGTAAAATTGGTTTAAAGAAAAAAGGCTGTATTAAACAATTTGCTGAGTGATTTTTTTTTTTTTTTTTTTTTTTTTGCAGATACTAGTTATAGTTCTTCGTTGACATTTATTCTCTAAGGACAAAAGAAACAGAAGAAATGCTGCTTTACCTCGTAAGGTTCTCTGGTCTGCACAGACTTCAGTGAGCTGATCCAATCTTCCATCTCCTTTCTGTTCTCAGCACAGAGCATCAGTCTCCTGAACGGAGTGATTATCTGAAAGGGATAACTCAATCTAGTCATTGTTACTGACAAGAGAGATGATTGCCAAGCCTAACATCTTTGTAAGGTAATTTCATTTCTAATCTCTGAGTTCTTATTTTCCTGATTAAGAAAGCAAGATTTTCTAGAACATAAATGAGTTTTGTCTTCTGAGTGTGATATGGTTGAAGAAAGAAAAATTCTAGCTTTCTAGTCTTTAATTTTATTGCTATCACTTTTATTTACTTATTACACTTTTAAAATTCTTTACCAAAGACATGAACCCAAATAAACAATGTAATCTTACCATGGAGTATATCCTGAAATTTGGCTTTAAATATACTTCAACATAAGTAAGCTAAGTTTAGAATTAATACAACATTTTCAACATGGAAAATATTTTTAAAATTGGAAATCAAACACAGTATTAAATGATTTCACAATTCACTTATAATGGTAAGAATATTGTTATTAAACAACACCATTTACATCATTTCCATTGCCTATTTTAATATGAATTATATGAAGAATCTCCTCCCCCCCTTGTGTAAAGCTCCATTGTACTACCTTTAAGTGAGAGCAGAAAAGGATAATTAACATAAACATCCTTTAATTGGCTTTATGGGAAGAAAATAATTGTGATTTTCATTCTATTCCCATGTCACTAAAGAAAGCAAATTAATTACATTGAAAACATTAAAGCAAGTGGAACGAACACTTCATGCCATTATAGGACCAAAAGTGCTCCAAAGTAAGATTCTGAAAAGACTTGAAAGAAGTCCCCATTTGTGTAGGAAGACAGTATTCTGGCTATAATCTGAAAGTTGCTAAATCCTAAGCATTTACTGCAAAGAAGAAAGGGTTTATTTACTTATGCAAGAAAAGCAAAATGCTACATCCCTGCCTAGATACCATTTCCAAGTAAAAGTGTATTTACCTAGCAAAGAAATTTCATCAAGTTAAAAGTCGTTTGATCAAGTGATAATCTACCTATTGCATTAGAGAGATTTCACAAGTCTCAAGCAATAATTGTCTTTAAAAAGAGGAACCTTTATAAAGAGTAGACTGACAAGCTACAACCACTACTGTTGGACCTTAGAAAATAAGCCCATCACTCAAAGTACAGAGATCAGCTCAGTCTTAGCTACTTACCAGTCATTCTGACATGAATTTAGGCTACACAATCCTTCCTGAAATGGAGAGGTCTTCACCACAACTGCCAGGCACTCACAACTTAAGTACAGTTGGCTAGAAGTCACATGGCAGAAGAGCACCAATCCTTCAGCTCTGGGCATTTGTTTGTTAATTGCATGAAATTGAAGTGAACCTCACTTTCACATATTCTTGTTTTACACTAACCTCTTTGGATAAAACTTATTAGCAGTTGGTCACTTCTCTTCCTGAATAAATAGTTAATGCAAAGAGCAATGCATCCCTCATTACTTAGGAGCCAAATGGATGCTTTATTGCTTCAAAATGTTTTTCTAGGACAACTCATCAAATGTAGCAGAGAGATACCATTAAATCATAATAGACTCCTGGCTCCAAAGACTGCCACGGAGCTCCAGAAATCTCCAAGTTTCACCGGACGGGCAAAATAAATCTACTTATCTGAAAACATCGTCTCTATCATTTCTTATTTATTTATTTAATATGTCATATGATGTAACTCTAAGGATTCCCTCTCTGCCATTATGATCTTATAGTAGACAAGTATTATTCAGATAAATAAGGCAGGCTTGCTAATTTTATTCTTTAATTTTGTTTTTTGTTGAATTCATTCTAGGCAAAGCAGCATATCTGATGGTTTTAACTATCTTTAATGACTTTATATTTTTAAAAACTAACAGGAATTCAATGAAAATGGAAGGAGGATAAAAAAACAGCTTCTAATTTTTCATGCAGCTTTTAGAACTACATAAATGCCTTGGTTCTAGAGAGTTCCAGTAATATGTTTATAACCTTTTATGCTGAAATAAAGTGTATACATTCTCAATATCTCTTTTTTAATGAGAATTTATTTTAAAAGGAATAATAAGCAAGCAAAGATCATAACACACTTTAAAATTAAAAGTTCATTTTTAAGAACCAAAAAGAAACTACAAATAATTTTGAATTAGGCACCTTGATTAAAAAATATACTGATTATAGTTGCACTGTAAGAAGTAGGTATGAAAAAGAACATCCTTCATAAATCCTGCGATGCAGAAATGTCTGGCTTTGTGGTCACAGTGCCAAAAATACCTCAGCAAATAGTCCAGAATTGTCTAGGTCCACATGGAAATGAAGCTAACTCATTGGGCAAACCTAGAGTGTCTCCCAGCTTGGCCCTTTTCCTTCTAGAATAATCCCTCATGGGGTCTTTAATGCTTTCAGTCACCTCCCCATCTTTTATTTACATTCCTCTCATCTTGATGTTTGTAGGAAAGAATGTGACAGTCACAGCTGCTAATGGGAGAGTCTCTGTTGAAGGTGACATCACAATGGCTTTTCATTCCAATCTTTATTAGGAAAATTGGGGGAGCTACAAGCTCCAAAATTATTTGATTTTTACTCTGAAAGTATATTGAACTTAGCCTTTTTATTATGACAACTGCGTAGGACAGGGGAGATAGGAGGATAGAGGCAGTTGTAGGGGTGGGGCTACCTCAGGAAAGACTACCTGAGCAGGCAGTCTTCTGGAAGACTGGAAGCTTCTGGAACTAGAGAACATTGTACCTTTCTTGAAAGATCTACAGCTTACTTATCCTTAAAGCCCCTAGCCTCTGTCCATATCTCAATCCCTCTTTTCCTTTTTTCTTACTACCCCAACTATTCCAAATACATTTTTCAGATACATGTGAATTGACTCTAGCTATTAATTTTTTTTCAAATGATAACCTCCAACCCCACCTGAGCTCTGGGTGCACATCTTTCTGTCTGCTCCTCCATCTCATCATTTATTTTTCAGTACATGCCAGACACAGAGCCCAGGCATACAAATCCTATGGGCTCTGCCTTAATAATCTAGAAGAGAGAGAAAACGTAAAACAAATGTTTGCCAGACTAAAATAGTACTGTACAGGTCAGAGTATAAACAGAGACATCTAATATCTGTTTGTTTGGTAAATGTTCCATCAAATAATATACAAACTCTCCACTAACAGAGTTATGGCTCCACTTTGAGTTACTGTCCTACAATCCACCAACACTATAATGTGTGTTTAAGAACCCAAGATTTCTCAATCTGGCATTAAGTATATAAAAACCTACAAAAGAGTAATATAGGTAAGAATTTAAAATCCATAAACATATAAGAAAAAAATAGAAATCAGCACAAATAATAGCACAAATAATTTTTTCTGAATTGTCTAGTTTCTAAAATAAATATGTACTACTGTGTAACAGAAACACTTTTAATCTTTTACTAACAGGGGAAGAAATTTAGAACTTAAAACTGCATTATTCCAAAACATGCGTTCCCAAACTCTGATGTACATTAGAATGACTTAGACCTTTAAAAATTCCAGTACCCAGGCTATTCCACACCAATTAACCCAGAGGGCAGGACTCAGTCACTAGTTGTTGATTTGTTGTTTTACCTCCCACATGATTTTTACCTCCCACAGCCAAATTTGAAAGTTAGTGTCCTAAAGATATTTTATTGTTCCCAAAGACAGTTGAAAATTAAAGTTTGTACAGAGAAGTGAATTACAAGAAATTGCTAATCAGCAAATTCCCAGTTGGAAACCACCGATGTAACAGCACCGTGAATCAGTGCTGAAATTTGAGTACCAGTCACCTGAACTGACCCCCAACAGCATCTTTTCTTATTTGTGTGCCTCTGGACACATTCCCATTGCTCTGAGTCTCAGCCTTGCATCTGCAAAGGGGGAGAGAGCAAAACTCCTAGTTCTGCAGAGTATGGCAAGTTGGAGAGGCAACTGTTTGGTGATGGCTGCAAATCCATTCAGCAGAGTCTGTTACAAAATCAAAGCTCAGAATGTTAGCATCAAAATCTTAGCACCAACAAAATTAGGTTAAGATTTCCTCTGTGATGTATATATTTCCTGTGTGGGATATGCAGACAAAAGTAATATGAGCTTAACAAAGACATGGGGACTTTCATCAACAAAATAGTCACTGACTAGTATGCCACCAAAAATAGGACTGATAATGACATACTTCTTAGAGGATAGTAGGAAAATATCAACAAACAAATTAAGAAGAAATCACCCCACTTTAATTGCACTGTGTCTAACCCTACTCAAAGTAGTGATATAAAAGGTCAAAAAGCTTGCTTACCAAATCCCAGAGCATAGGAACCCTGTCCAGCCTGACAGAGTTCAGCCTGCCACCTCCCAGGGGCTTCACATCTGAACTATCTAACATTCAGGGGTATACTCTTTAACTCAGATTTTAGATTCTGCAATGAAGGAAATTCTAATCTTTCCCAGTTGTTGTAAATGTTCAACAACATTTTTCAATTTGAAAACTACTTGTATGTTTTTAATTACTTGTATTTTTGACCAAAGCTTCTTATAACAAATTATTACATCTACTCTACTGCTGTTTCATTAGTGACTACTCCAGAATTGCCTTGATTAAAATAAAAATTCATATGCAGTGAGATGTCTTTCTTGAAAAGCAGGACAAGCATCAAGTTTGATTGTACTAAAACCATTTTGTACTATCTATATTGATTATAACTCAAGAGCTATAATTCAACTTTTATAATAGCTGAACTGGGTATAATTATCTTTTTATCACATTAGGTCTGCTATACCTGAAGTGGCCAACTGCTCAGTCTTGATATACCTCTTCCATCATTCCTCATAAAAATCTATATCCAACTCTTCAATTATGTATGTTGCTTTTTTTTCATGCTTCTTTTATGGAATGAAATAATTCACTTTGACAACTTAAATGTGCCAAACTGCAGAGTAGTCATGCATCTGAAGTGACTCTTCTGAGAACAGAGATACTTCCATAATTCAAAGAGCAAATTGGGACCACAGGTCCTTAACTGTAAGTGTACACCTGAAACAAGGCAAGAGTTTTTTCAAAATATCCCCAGTACAAGCCAGGTTTTCTGAGCCAAATTTTGTTTTGGGGCTTAATGCAGAGAATTTCAGATACAGTCTGCAATGCAGCCTGGCCAAGCCAGTGGTTTCAAAGCATAGTGCTGCCTGTCAGCTGTAAAGGGTGGTGGGAGCATCTGACTCTGCTATGAGGTGAAGGCAGGAGCTGGTCTAACTAATGTAAAGAAAATACTCCTAAATGTTTATGCCTCCCTATCTGCCTTTAATCACCCCTCCATTTCTCACATGTCTAGTGTTCCCATCAGTCCTTAATAGTATGCCTGTTTGCAAAATCAATCTGAAATAGCTCACCACCTAACACCCCCATGTGATGTAACAGTGGCCAGAAATGATATCTTTGGTTTTCTGTTTGGTCATTCATTTTGAGCCCTGAAATGATGTATTGTAAAAACAAGCTAAAGTCCACCATCTTAAACTCTGCTCACTCACTATTCAAGCAGCTTCACTCTATTTTCTTCAGTCAGCTACTTCACACAGTTGTCTTACCCCTGGAAGCCTCTGCATTCTCGAGTCCTCCAAAGGTCTTCTGACTCTCACTTTCTGAATTGTTACTTCCCTATTTTATAATCCAGTTTCATCAAGAACCAATTGTTTTCTAAGATGACAATTACTGAACTAAAAAGTGATTTTTGTCCTCAGGTATTAACTGGTTATAAGAGTTAAGTACGTATTTTCTCACAAAGATAAGAAACAAATATAACAAATGGTTTTCTGGCACAATGACCAGAAAAGGTGTCACAGGTATTTTCAACAACATTTATAATTTAAATTAACAAAAAAATAGAAGTCGAGGTTAGGAAAAGACTTCATCATTCAGATGCAACAACATAGACAAATATTCACTTTTTTAGCTGTGAACTCTATACAAGCTGCATTAAGTGCTCAGCAAGAAGGACAGTAGTTCCATGAAACCCTGGAACACAAGCTTTACAGTATCTAAAATGATGCACAGTAAATAATAAAGGTGTAATGGACTAGGGATTAGACTGAGGTTAACAGGTGAGTCACACACATGCAATAACCTCATTATTAATACATAGCTGAAAACTATTATCAAGAAATTCTGCTATAGAAATAGTGTACTATGTAAAACATCCCTGGAGGTTCTCAAAAAGAGAGAAGTATTAGTCCTGAACATGAGAATCTGCTCAATGTTATTGATTTTCCTATTTAAGTGAACGCTATAGTCTGATTATAATATTTCAAAAATCCAATTACAATGTAAATAATTACTTTTACATTAACATAAAAATGGATTTAAGATTCTATTGCAAAAATATGGTACATTACTCATGGTATCTATGCAAAGGATGTGAAAACACTAATTTGAAGAAATATATGCAAACCTACAGTCATGTGGCATTACGGACAATAGCCAGGCTATGGGAACAACCAAAGTACCCAACAACATAGGCAGAGGTTTGAAAGATATGGTACATATACAAAATGAAAAACTACATGTTATAAAACTAGATGAACTCTTGCCATTTTCAACTACATGGATGGAACTGGAGGGGATTATGTGAAGTGAATCAGGAAGAGAAAGGCACATTCCAGATGATTTCACTTGTATGTGGAACACAGAGAAACAAAACAAAGGAGCTGATAGAATTAAACCAAAACAATCCCAAGAAATAGAACTGAGGCTGTTAGAGAAAGAGCAAGGTGAAGGTGGGAACAAAAGAGAGGGACCCAATGGACTATGGCGAAGAAAGATGGGTGCTTAGATGGCCAGTGGTAACACACATCTGAAGACTCGAGTCTATTCCCCTAAATTATAAACAGTGCTGTAAACCACTGCTACCTCAGTTTTCAAAAGGTGAACAATCCAAGAAGATTTGAGCAGAGAGCAGAGGTGAAAGTAAGCAGAATGGAATTTGTTACTAACCAACTGTAAGGAGAAACAATAAAGGAACAGTTTAGGTGACTCTAGCTTTCACATTTGAAATGAAAATCAGTTTGTAAGTCCAACATTCTGTCTGTCTATCTATCTAATCTCATACCATCCACATAACTTTTACGTTTGAGGAACCTAAATGTCAGAAAGGTTTCTAATTTGTCCCAGATCACAAAGCACATGAAGGAATTGAAAGTAAATTCTGCCTTGCTTCCTAGTAGAGAATGAAGCAACTGCACAAAATTTACTGACAGCATCCCAGGAAGACAAACAGAAAAGGCTACACATGCTGCACACTTGACCTCTTAAAAATAGTCAGGGCCATGCTGCTCTATTTCAAGTCTATACACATTATACATTCCACAAAGATGAGTGAGGAAGGTGACACAAAGGTGCAAATAAGATATTAACATTAATAACAATAATAACAATAGGACTTACATTGAAATGTCACTGCAAACAAGCATCTTTAGCTAGTAAAATAGTGACAAGATATATAACTATATACAATATTATACTTGCAGTATCACAATGTTTATAGAAAAGTTAGAGCTCTTTTTTGTTGTTGTTTTGTATTAAACATAATAACAAAGACCACAGTGATCAGCAATTATTTATGTAGGCTGTCACATACACTTACACAGCAAATTAGCAGTATTACTTAATGGACACATTATGAGTTTTACCATTCATTTAATATTTTCAGACTGTACCAGAGATTGGAACAATGCATTAGCCTCATTCCCTTGGCACAAGCGCTTTGGGTCCATAACCGTAAATTGCTTTGTACAGGACATGTATGTAATGGGAAATTTCAAAACAAAATAATTATCTTGTTTGTACTGGTCACCACAAAACTAAAATCTTTCTAAAATCTAAGTTTTCCATTACACCATAATCATATTTAAGAAACAGAGCAGATATTTGAATATGCTAAGAAAACCCATGGTACCAAAAAAGCACTTACATTGCTTTAGTACTTTTTAAAGCATCTCAGTTGGCTGCTAGACCTCAGGATATGTTACCATCACTTCAAACTCACAATGTCTAGAACTATAGTCTTCTTTTCCGCTCCCCACATATCTTTTATTCTCAATTTCCTACCCTTTATTAAAGGCATCAATTATATACCAACCCACCCAATTCTACCACTCTCTGCTTGTTTCCTCCTTCCCCTCCTTTCCATTAGCCACAGCTCTCCAGTCTTCCCCATGAGATCTCTCAACCATCCCTTCCTTTCCTCCCATGGCAAATGATCTAATATTTAATCTCTAGGCAAAGAAACCATAGTTTGGACACCGCAGCAATATCCAAGGTGGTCTTTCTGCTAACAAATTAATTAGTCTTGTCAAAGGTATCTGATAGGATTGCCAGAAAGGGCTCCATTGTAGTATTAAATATTTTTAATGAGCAATTAGCATTTATGAGAGCCTCTTCCCCACTAAAATTTCAGAATGGATATAGAATGAAATATAATATATATATAACCCAAGTCTCCATCAACTACTACATTCTCTTCCTAAGGACAAATATTGGTCAGTTCTCCTCATATACAACAAATATGTGGTCTTTTAAGGTTTGAACATAAGCATGTATGTGCACATACACAAATACACACAGAGTAACATTCCGTGTGTGCACACTTTTCCACATTTGGCAATTTCCACTGGAAAAAAATTGGAGTTCAGTGTATGCTGCTATAAAGAGAGGTTATTCATTCTCTTTCATGGGTGCATAATATTCCACTGTGTGATATACTTCATAAATCACTTCAACCAGTCTCTGTGCTTTAGTTGTTTCCAATCATTTGCTCTTAACATGTATAATCAATATCTTTGTGCACATGACTTTGCACACTTTTCAACAACACATTTCACTATCCCTGCTAAATTATGGATGAAAGGGAAGTCAAGGCATCAACAAATCTAAAGTATTTAAAAAATTCTTTACATTCCTGTAAAGTGTCAAACTTCAGGTTAAAATCTTTCAGAATATTTTCAATAGTCATTTTGAGGCTAGTCATGTCCCTGACAGTTGGGCATGGTATTTATGTCCCTGAAAAGACATACACAGTATAAACAAAATCTCATAAACAATATTTTACTTGCACACATACATACACACAATGAACAATGATTCACACAAGAAGTCTCCCAGAAACAAAATTAACTGCATTATCCTGGCAGCTTCACACACATTATAAATCCAACAAACAGGTCTGTTCCAATACTATTGTTATGATTAAAAACTAATGATTGTCAGCAGTTTTTAAATTCTATTTATTAATGAAATTCTGAAAAAGAAAGTGCCCAAGGTTTGTGGAGAAATCAGACCACAAAGGCCAAACACTCAAGCTTATTTTTTCTTAGAAACATGAGGCACACAGAACGTAACATAGCGGACCCTAGGACTCTTCTAGCATGATATATTGGTGATAGGACTATGTGGCTTCTAGTTTCTATCCCAGTAGAAACATTCACAGACATTCATACTAAATAATGACATGCCAGATGACTACATAGCATAATGTAAAAGCATCCTATTTGCAGAGAAAAGCAATCTCCTATCAGGTGGTCAGACTGGCCGTGTTGTGGACCATGTCTGTGGTCTGGACAAATGGTAGACATCATTAAGCTTGCTGAAAGGGACCTAATGAAGTTCTGACATCAAGGATCAGGTTATCCATCTTCTATTATTGGCTACCAATTCTGTTTAATAGATTCTCACTTCTAATCTGTCTTTCTCCATGATATAAATTAGAGCAACTTTTGCCTTAAATTCCATGCTTATAAGCAACTTATAAGAAGTTGTTGAAAGTAACCAGAGATATCTTTAACCTTTCACAGACCAGCTAATATAACCTGAGTGCAGGTCCAAATTGCACTTGTCTGTTGCTGACTAGATGTTCAACCTTTTTTTTTATATATAGATTTGCAATTTTTGTTTCCCCTAGATATTTAGCACTGAAATTTGGTCCTAGGTTAGTTGAAACTGAGTCCAGACACTACTAAACCACTTTTGTTGGAAGTTGAACCACTTTTGTTGGAAATTGAATTCTTAACTGAGACCTGTCACAATGCAGAGGGTGATCAAAATTGCCTATCGTCTCTCTTCCACTATTCCCAAGTTCTTAATAGGGCTCCAAATATTCTGGCTTCCAAGAGTATGGTCATAAATCTTCTTAGAAAATAGGACTTCCCCATGCAAACCAGTGCAGAAGTTCCCAAGTATTAAAACCTAAAAGTAGGGCCCTGCTCTTGAATAAGATGCCCTAGTCTCTTGGGCCCTCTTAGCTGGTGCCCAGACAATTATGGTGGCTTTTCTTTTTTCTTTTTTAAAGGTTTACTTTTCCATATTAGGTTCTTCCAGATGCCTCCGTGAAAAAAGGATATCATTTTTCACAGGGTCTGAGGATTCATTTTATATCACAAATACGTATCAGAAGTCAGAGTTAAACTCAATGTGGGAATACAAGAGCCTTCAGCTGAGCACATCAATCACATAAAGACCACAATGAAGTTCAGTAAGCTCCACAGTCCTTCAAAAAGTGCCTTGGTAGAGTGGTCAGGCTAGCAGGCTAGCAGGCTAGCAGCCCACTATGAATGGGTGGTTGGTGGGACTTGGTGGGACTGGGGCTGCTAGTTCAACACTCAAAAATGCTTAGCAGTTTTCATGTAGAATCTCTCAGAGAAATGATGGAATTTAGAACACTTAGGTATAATTGCTGTCCCCAGGTTCATGGTGAAAGTGACAGCAACAGCTCAGGACCATCTAATTGGAGGATATAAGAGGCCTAGTATATGATTGCATGAAATCTGCATATGTGTAGATTTATAACTAGCCCCCCCGTAAAAGGGAGCTTGGGCACAGCAACCAGCCATTCTCTAGGAGCTGTAAGATGGGAAGGACATGCTGATGGTCACCCCCCACACACACAACACAGGTTAAATCAGATCTAATTTTTCTTCTGGATAGCAGTCATCAATAGCTAATCATGATCTGTCTATGGCTAAAAGCCTGGTAGGCACCAGTTTACATGGTGTGGGATAAGTAGTCAACTTGGTTGCCATATTTTGGTATCAAACATATTGGCATATGGTTTGTAGAGAGGAGCAGATGAAGCAGTTCCAGAGGATTTTGTCTGTGGAATCCTGAATGAACTCAGTCTCAAGCACAAGAAGCTATGGAACTTCCTCTTTCCTATATACCTGTGATGGTACAGCTCAGTCTCAGTTGAAAGGCAGCTCCCTTGTTTGCTGGTCTCTCAACAGTCCTACTCCCAAGTCACATCTATTAAAGACAGCAATCTATTCCTGGGCACCTTAAAACTTTCAAATAATATAATTCAGTGGCCAATTCTTTTTATTTACCATTGCATAATCAGAATCTAGCACAATGTCTGACATAACAAATTCTCAATATACATTTGCTAGATAAATGAAGACAAATCTAAGGGTTGTTCAGGAAATACAGAATTGGAGGAAGAATGAGCCTCTGTAACAGCCTGGGGTGGAGGGTAGTGAAAGTACAGATGCACTACTTTCAGCAAGGACAGGCCAAGGTCGGGGGAAAGTGGTCATTCCAAGAACCATAACTGTGCCTAGCCCTGGACCTCCAGGAGCAAGTATTTTAGGTGATGATCTCTCTCTCTCCCCATCTACCTACAGCATCTACTCACAGCACTGCAGACCCTCTGATGAAACTGATCTATGTGCTGTGACTCCCAGGTTCGGTTATGCAAGCAAACCCAAGTTCTGACACCACCAGTGTTGCCAGAATTCTCAAGGACATGCTTACTGGTTCTTGACTTGCTTTAGAAAGCCTATTTGAAAAATTTGTGGAAGCCTGCTCATGAAGGGAGAGATTTTAGGAATCTATTTGAGAGGTTCACAGACAGTGACCAGTCAAGATGAAGACAAGACAAAGTTCTTCTGCCCACACCTTAGCCTCATCCTAAGATTTCATTCCAGCTACAAAAGGACCAATACTTTCTTATTCCCTAAATTAATGAATGTCTGAGGAAGCACTTAGTAGCTCTAAGAATTATTTTGCAGAAATATCTCTTATTTTTAAAATTGAAAAAATAATTTATATATAAATTTCACATTTCTGTGATCTCTGGGGTTCACCCCCACCTCCCTGACTGTTCCCTCCCTGTCCCCCCCCCAGGTTGTGTAATTCAATTTGGTTGTTGGCTTGTTTTGACTTCAGAAATATCCCTCAATGCTATTATGAGCACTTAAAAAATGCTAGGCTATACCACTAAATGAGAAGCTAGATATGATATGCCCAGAGACACACTAAAAAGTTACTTCATTTCCCAAAACCTGATCTATACATTGCATAAAAAGGAATATAGATTTCAGCTTTCATAGTATAAAAAATGGTAACAATCTGTAAGACTGCTTTAAAAGGTCAAACCAGCCTCCTGATCAAAAAAAGAGAGACCAGAGATATTACTATTCCAGACCTCAAATTATACTACAAAGCCATGGTAATTAAAACAGCATGGTGCTAGTATTAAAATAGACAATAAGACCAATGGAACAGAATTGAGTGTCTTGAAATAAAATCACACATGCATGCATGCATATATATATATATATATATATATATATAGTCAACTAATCTTTGACAAAGGAGTGAAAATTTTACATTGGAACAAGGACAGCCTCTTCAATAAATGGTGCTGGGAAAACTAGATCAAGACATGCAAAAAATGGACCAAGACAACTCCCTCACACCATGTACAAAAATCAACTCAAAATGGATAAAAGACTTCCGTAAGACCTGAAAACATAAAGTACATAGAGAAAAACTTGGGCAAATCCCTTCATGAATAACACTTCAGAAATCCCTTTCTGGACACATTTACAGTTGGCAAAATAAATGAAGGAAAACATAAACATCTGGGACTACATCAAACTAAAAAGCTTCTGTACCACAAAAGAGACAATAGACAAAACAAAAAGAAACCCAAATGAGTGGGAGAAAATGTTTGCCCTCCATGAAAGTGATATGGGTTTGATAACAAAGATCCACAAGGAACTCACACAAATTAGCAAAGAAAAAACAAGAAACCCAATCAAAAAATGGGGAGAACTAAAAAGATACTTTTCCAAAGAGGAAATAGAAATGGTCAACAGGCACATGAAAAAATGCTCAACATCACTAGCAATCAGGGGAATGCAAATCAAAACCTTACACCAGTAAGAATGGCTCACATCAAAAAAAAAAAAAAAAAAAAAAAAAAAAAAAAAAAAAAAAAGAAAAAGAAAAAAAAAGGGCAACAAGTGCTGGTGTGGATGTGGAGAGAAAAGAACACTCTTACACTGCTGGTGGGACTGTAAACTGGTCCAGCCACTATGGAAAGCAGTATGATATAGAGGACCCTCAAACTAATGAAAATGGAACTACCATTTGACCCAGCAATTGCTCTTCTGGGAATCTACCCAAAGGTGACCGCAATACTTATACAAAGGGATACCTGTACTTGGATGTTTACTGCAGCACTATTTATAATTGCAAATGAAAACAACCCAAATGTCCCAAAACAGATGAACAAATGAAAAAGATGTGGTATATATATACACAATGGAATATTATTCATCAATTAAAAATGACAAATGTGATGAATTTGAGACAATATGGAGGGACCTAGAAGAAATCATATTAGCAGAAACAAGTCAGAAAGAAAAAGACAGAAACCAAATGGTTTCACTAATATAAGATATAGGAAAAACAATCAAAAGGTCAGAAGGAAAAGTCAAAACAAGCTAGTAACCAAAGTAAAATACACAACTGGGGGTGCGGGCGGAATGGGAGGGAGCAATCAGGGAGAGAAGGTGGTGGGTGATCCCTGGGGAATACAAAGATGTGAAATATATATATAATATATAAATAAAATATTTAATAATATTTAAAAAATTTTAAAAGGTCAAACCATCACTCAAATTGCATTAATATGGATCATTTTAGAGTGCTATGAAATATTGTAATGAACACAGATGTAGAAAAAAATATGGTCTGCACTATGGAACATCTAGTCATTATACTACAATGATTAATGATGGGTTAAGAATCATGCTGGTGTGTTGGGATAATAAGTCCAATATAAGGATGTCAAGAAGAATACAAATATTTATATTACAGTCCAACAACAAGGGGTGGACTGGACATCAAGAAACTGTGTTCACTTAAGTGAAAACTTGAAGACTCTTTTCTCACAAAGGAAAACTTGAACTCACAAATATTCATCCATTCATTTGGCAAATAATTATTGTCTTTCTTCTCTGTGTCACCCACAGCGTTAGTCTGTGGACTCAATGGTGAAGAAGACAATCTTTGTGCCTGCCAGGAAATCAATCTCTCCCTCTCTCTCCCTCTCTCCCCCTCTCCCTCTCTCCTTCTCTCCCTCTCTCCCTGTCTCCCTCTCTCCCTCTCTCTCTCTCTCTCTCTCTCACACACACACAGAGGCACAGGAATGCAAAAGCATTCCTGAGGGTTCATCTCCTAGCTCTTGGCGTGTGGTGCAATGAAACACTTTGCAGAAAGCGTACAACACAGCACCCAGCAATCTCTAGTCATTCCTCCTTATACATCCCAAAGATCCCCAAGAGCTGAGGGCCCAGAATTCTACGCTAACTGTTCATAACAATTAGCCACCCAACCTTGAGCCATTCATTTTATCACTACTTGAATCTGCTCTGAGAACTCTCTTTTTGCCGGCTCCTTTCAATTCACAAAGAAGGCAATGACCGGAGCTGTCCAACAACACACAGAGCTGTTACCTCACAAGGGGCCTGTTCTATTAGCTACATCCAGTTAGAAAGTTCTTTTAAATAGAGTTGAAATTATGTCCCCATGAAATCAACCACAAAATCAACCACATATTTTGTCCTGCATGATATAGTAACAAAAAACTTACCTACTACCTCTTACATATGATAATCATTCAAATATTCAAAAGAAATGTCACAGTTTCCCAGCTTTTTAAACTAAAACCCTTTAATCAAACCCTATAGTTCCCACAACTTTTTATAATATTAGTTACCTTCCTGTTACCTCTTTAGTCAACATTTCTATTTGAAATGTCTTGCCCTGAATGTAATAATCTAGATTTGTGTTATGACCAACATGTGTATTGTAAGACAACATGTGACTCTGGCCGGTGCAGTGGCGCACGCCTGTAATCCCAGCTACTTGGGAGGCTGAGGTTAGGAATCACTTTAGTCCATGGGTTTGAGACTACCCCAGGCAACAAAGCAAGACCTAGTCTCAAAAAAAAAAAAAAAAAAGAAAAAGAAAGAAAAAAAAACCTCATGACTCTGATTGACTTGGAAGAGCAAAGACAAGTGAATGGGTAAATACCAATGAGAGGACTGCTATCAGAATCACATTTTAACTCCACAATAAAAAGAAGGATAGCAGGTGATCATGAGTTCACACTGAAGACAGATGACCCCAATGGTTTTAGTTTCTAGCTATTTACCTACATTGGATAATAACCCCTTGGTTTCAGGCTCCTCACATATAAAATGGGAGGCATAACAACTATGACCCATAAGACTGATATAAATAATTGAGTGAGTTTTCATATATACCATAAAAGCATTTATAAGAGGTACATAACAGGAACAATAAATATTATAAAATAAATTAGGTAGCTTATTTATCTAAGTGATTTTTTAGGTGATTAAACTGGTATGACATGCATTCACAAAGATATGTAAAATCGATTTTAGTTTTAACCTATTTAACTGAAGATTGAAATGTTAATGATGGATAAACGTAAGCTGACAGTTCCTTGGGTGCAAAGGATGTGATATCTCTTTTAAGAGAGATGAATTCAAGTTTTAATGAAGAAGCTAAAAGGAAAACAAATAACAGAAAGTAGACATTAAAGTAGGTGCTAAGAACAGTTTTCTTTCCCATGAAAATATAAAACTTGCTCATGTTTACTGTGCATGAATGTATAATTTTCAACATTTTAAGTGCCATGAGCACGTACTCTCTTGGTTTATTGGTTTGTTTCCATGTATAC
>PVHY01019404.1:0-27445 GCA_004024945.1 Uropsilus gracilis | reverse complement strand
GGGCAAGTCTTTCTTAAACCTTGATTTCTTCTGCAATATGAAGATAATAAAATTACCTCCCAGCATTATTATTATTGTTATTTTTTTTGAGATTAGGTCTCGCTATTTTTGCCTGTGGAACCACAGGCTCATATTGCCCAGCGTACCACAGACTCAAGCAATCCCCAGCCTCAGCTTTCCAGGTAGCTGGGATTACAGGCATGCACCGACATCCCCAGCTATTTTTTGGGGACTAGGTCTCGTGACATGCCCCTAGCGGAACTTGAACCACGATCCATGTTCCCACTGCAGCTTCCTAGACTGCCGCTTACAGGCATGTGCCACCATGCCCAGCCTCTTCCGGCATTATTTTGATGAGCAGTTTGACAAAAGGCATAATGTTGGGGTTCTTTGAAGTATTTGTTGACTCTGGGCTTTGAACTCCTTCCTACCTCTGAAAAATGGGCCAGATGATGTACCACGACCATCCTGCTCTGTGACCTCAGGGAAGAGCCATGTTCTTATCCAGGTCATAAAGCGAGTTTTAGTCACAGCCTATTCATAAGTCTCAAGAGAGGAGGGCACAGTAGGGTATGTAACCCCGAAGTCCAGATTCCTGTAAATAGAAGGCACTTTTAACCTTGATGACAGCTAGTTTTGCAGTCACAAGATACTACCCTGGGCTAACCTATTTTCCTCTTCCTGCCATTTCTTCAGGCAGCAGCTACATCCAGCAGGCTGATATCTGATTCAGGTCATAATCTACCCAAAGTCAAGTTTTAGTCAGTGGTCTCTATCACGGCCTTGGAGGATAGCCCTTGTGGTGCCTCAGTTTTCCTTTCATCCTGGGACTTCTATCATTCTTGCTCATGTGCTCTTGGGTGTCACAGCTATGATTTATCCTCTCAGATGCCCTCTGAGGTCCTCCAATAGGAGTTGGCATGATGAGCAGCAAGCATTATTATTAATTAGTGAAAATATGTATAATCACATAATTGGAGTGTATAATTGATGCTTCACTGCTGCAGGCAGAAATGGAGGGATACATAGATGAAAGCCAGGGAGAAAGAAACTGCAGAGATCTCAAAGGCTGTCAGAGTGTGAGACATGTAGCGGGTGTTCCTCTCCTGGCACCCTGCAAAACATGGATGGGCCACAGGTCACGTGTTGGGGAACCAACAACTCAATGGCACTCAGTGACAAGCCCTGGGTATTAGCAACCCACATAAATAGAGCTGCCTCCCTAGAGATAGTTTTTATACCCATATTTTGAGCTGACTTGGGTTTTGTTTCTTTTCTTTCTTTCTTTCTTTTTTTTTTTGGTTTGTTTTTACAGCAGTGTTAGATTTCTAATGAAAGAGCTCAACCCAGCTCCGCCATAGCTGAAGCAAAGATGATAGCATCTCGCTTGTGGCTGGCTTCCTGGGCTGTCCCCTTGGATTTTTGCATCTTTGAGTCCTTGATGCTCTGTCAACACCCGAGTTGAGCACACCCCCCCCCCCCCCGCTCGCTGGTCCCAAGGGCCAGGGTTATTATAAATGAGTCGTGACGTCTGGGATCTATTTGTTTCAGGGCTCATTTGTGGGAAGAGGAGGAATGAGGTAGCAAGTGAAGAGTCTCTTCTCAGCATACTGCACTCAAATTTTCCTCCACTCCACTGATGACATGGAGGAGCTGTGTGAGGTGTGTGCAGGGCTGGGGGCTGGGGTACTGCGGCAGGATGGGACAGGAAGCAGGTGTGAGCAATTTCCAGAGGAGGAAATAATGCTAATAGGAGACTGTTTTCAGTGCTAACGCCGCGTTGTGTTCAGGCATTGCATGGCGGTGCACTCTGCACCTGTCATTGCCCTCGTCACCCACTTCTAGGATGTGGGTACTGCAAGCACCCCCAGTTCATAGTAAAGGAAACAGAAGCCAAGGGGAGACAAGTCACCCGTCCAAGGTCACCCAGCTGCCAAGTGATGTAGCCAGAACTCCAGTCCGGATCTGTTCCATGCACCTGCTGTGCTGCGCCTGGCAAGCTGCTGTCAACTCTGCCAACATAGCCACCTCCACCTGTGTTTTCACCCATGAGCAGGCCCCCACCAGCCCCACAGGCTTATTGTCAGGACCAAATGAGCTAATAAAGTCCTTAGAGCAACAGTGGGTCTTCTTTAAGCCTGCAATCGATCTAATTATTGTTACTTTTCCTAATAGGCTGTTTTTCTTTCTCAGTACCAGACCTTCTGCTAGGCACTGCAGGGCTACAGAAGTGAAACAGACGTACTTCCCACCCTTGGGGGATCTTACATGATTGTTGCGGGCTAGGACAGGCACACCGCATGGAGGATAAAAGGCAATGCTTCGTGCACGCCAAGGGTACAGCTCACACAGTGTAGGCGGCAGAAGTCCAGAATGACAAATGACCCAGCTAGAGATGAAGAGGAAGGGACGGGAACCGAGGCAAGAATGGAGGATGAAGCAAAGGCTTTTTCAAGTGTAAGGGTGAGACTCAAGCATTCAGGTAGAAATAACGGCAGCAGAAAGTCTGCTTCTCCCTCCAGAATGAAAATACTGTTTTGGTCTGTTTTTAAGTTGCTCTATCCCTGGTGCCGGCGCAGAGTGGATTCTCAAAAGATATATTTTGAAAGAGTGAATGAAGACAAAAGAATGTTCCTGGGAAATGAGATGATGAGTTTGGGTAAAGTGGGCTGACTGATTTGGCCAGAGCAGAGAGCAGGCGGTGGGGGCTTGTGGGAGAGAAGGCCGGAGGCAGCATTTAAATGGATCATGAAGAATAAGTCCAGATTTGATAGATGGAGAAAAAGGAAAGATGCTTTTCAATAAGGCCTGGCATGGTTTCAGATGAAAACTCAGGAGAACAGATGATAAAGTTCATCCTGTACAATCCTGGCATTTCCCCATCCTGGGTCCTGGGACAAAGGAGGTGATGGGCTAGGGAACCTTCCTTGGAAGCAAAATGTGGCTCCCTGGGCTCCTGTGGAGACCAGAAATAGCCAGAGCAACATGTGACAACCTGGTCCCATCACTCCACGTCCTGTCAGTCCAGATGTCCCCATTACCACCTGCTGTGGTCGATGGCAGCCTTCTCCCTGTGCCGAAGGCTGGTCTCAGCTGACTCCTTAAACGGACCGCTTGGCATCCTCTGTCTAAGCAACTGCTCGGTGGACTCAGTGTTCCTGCTTTCCCGCAGCCCGCTTTGGTGGTGTGAGAACAGCCTGCATGTCTCAGTGAGTGCAGGAACGGCCCGTGAGGCTTTCTCAGGTCAGATTTTTGGCTCCTGGAGGAGGAAAGCATGTGTTCTCTTTCCTCTGCTCCTGGCTGCTTCTGTCTTTGCAACAGGCCTAAGTCAATGAGACCAAGCAACTGACTGAACAGTAAAAAATAAGTCTGGTGGTCACAGTGACCCCAAGTTAAGGCTTTCAGATGGAATATGAGTAAATGCGGGGAGTGTGGGTTGGATCTGGAGTCCAGTGCTGTGCTCTGCTCATCATCAGTGACACAAGTTGGGGTAGGGCATGACAAAAGTAAGAAACATGATGACATTCATTCTCCTTTTATTTTCCCAGGCGAGACTGTGTCTTAGAAAGTTGTGTGAAGGTCACAGAAAGGAAATTCTTTGAAGCTGACAGATCTGACTTTAGTCTCTATTACTTAGGAATTGAGTGATCGCTAGAAAATTCCCCTAACACAGTGGATTTCAATCAGGGCGATTTGGGTCACTTGCCCCCCCCCACACTTGGTAACGTCTGCACACATTGTTGGTTATTACAATGGGAGGGTGGGTAGAGGCCAGGTTTCCCGCTAAACTTCCCATAATGCACAGGGGGAAAAAAGGACAAATCTACTTTACTTCTGTAGACATAATTTGAGGGGGGGGGGGAATTCATAACAGAGAATTACCTGGTTCAAAATGTCAGTAGTGCTGAGGCTGAGAAAGTCTGTCAGCCCATCTCCCCCTGTGTGAAATGGGGTGGAAAGGAGCTCCCTCACTGGTTGTAAGGAAGATTACATTTGGTAGGGAGTGGCAGTCCTGACACGCAGTAGGCCCTCAGTCCTTCTGTTCTTCTCTCAAGTGCCTCCTTCACCCTGGGTGTGGAGAAGTTGGAGTGAATTCAGAAGTGCTATCAAACTAATTACAGGGCAAGAGTGAGACTCTGAAGGAACATGAAAAGAACTGGGATTATTTAGCCCAAAGAAGGAAGGTGGCTCAGAGGTGATTTAATAATAGTCTTAAAGCCTCAGAAGGGTTGTTATTTCGGGGGAGATAATCCACTGCTTTCCATCTCCACTGAGGAATGAGAGTAAACCACAAATATCGAGGAGTTAGATGAGATGTCAGACAACTTCCTGTCTGCACAATCAGCTGAAGGAAGCGCCTTCAGCATCACAAACCCAGGACTGTCCCGGATCTGGCTTCTATCAGCTAAGCTTCTGACAACTTGCTGTGTGGTGGAGCTTCGGGACAGTAGGGGTCAGGGGCCAGAGGGTCAGTCGGTATGGTCTCTGTCCTCAAGGAGCTCACAGACTCATGGTGGTGGTGGTGGGGGAGTGATGCAAATACTCTGTATGTGCACCAGGCAAAGGGTGCCAGGTCAAAGGGTTACAGGGTAAGAGAAAGAGTGTAGGGGTAGCATCTGTATGGGTCTTGAAGAGAAGTTAGATGTTGCTGTTTGAAGAATAGGACCAAGGGGAAGTGAGCGAAAGATGGGAAATGTGGTTGTATTGCTGGGGCAGCAGAGCTTCCTCCCGGAGGTCTGGGAACAGACAAGGGGGGATAAGAAGGCCGGGTGGGCCAAGGGACTTGTCCCTGGTTTAGTAGGCTTAAAGATGTGGGCAGGGAGTGGCCCTGGCTGCAAGCCATGGTGGGGAGGCAAACATGCCAGGCTGTGCACTGCGGCTGGAGGCAGCCTGGGGGGCAGGGCGGTCTGCTGAGGATAGTTATCTGAGAACTTAGGTCAGGACAGAGGGAACAAGAGTAATGGAAGCTGGGAGGGGCCAGAAAATCCTCTCCGACATCCTGTTTCCTGGTGTGGCAGCCCCCATCCCTCCATCAGGGTAGACAGGTTGGCTCCACGTTGGACCACCTGCTGATCTCACCTCCCTGGAATCCACTGCCATGCCGGAACCTTTCTTTTCCACTGGGGAAACCTGGATGGAGTGGGGCTGGATGCCCTGCAGCCCTGGGTCCCACCATCGTAAGGGCACTGCTTCTCAGGGTGCTCAGGTTGACCTAGGCACCTGCGTCCCCCCTCAGTGGCTGTCTCAGTGCATCCTGCTATTCCTGTTCTGTCCCATGGCCGGCTGCACTGCCTTCCTCGAGGCTGATGCCTGGTAGAAAGTGTGTGGGCCTCAGGCAGGAACTGGCAGGCTGGGCTAGGCATGCACAACCATCAGGTCAAGGAGGCCTGCTGATGGTGACCTCCGTCCTTGCCTGCATTCTGCTGTCTCTGAATCCTAAGTCCCCTGGTGAGCTCCAGGCTCCCCCCGGGCCTCTCCTGCTGCCAATCAGACAAAAAAGCCTATACCCCCTGGGGTCCCAGAGAGCAGCAGCCTAGGTTCCCAACAGGAAGCTCCCGCTGAGACTGCCCAAGAGGCCTGGGTGAGAAGAAAGGGTTCGCTTACAAGGCCTGTGGGTGAGGGCAGACCCCAGGAGGATATTCCGATGAGAAGCTGCAAGATGTCCCCAAAATGCTGATCCTGAAGCTGCAAAACAGGCTGCAGTGAGCATCAACTCCAAGACAGAGAGGGGCTGCAGAGCTCCCTGGGAGCCTTGGAAGCACAGAGACCCCATTCCCGCCCCCAGGTTCTGCCAGATCTATGAGCCAAGATTTGAGGGCATTGACCCCCAAACATGGCCTCTTCAAGTTAGGAGTGGGGAGAGCTCCATTTCCTCAGGCTTAGGAAGGATCTTTGATAACCTAAGTGCCACCCCATCCCACCCCTCTCCCACCCCACCCCTCTCCCACTCACCCCCTCCCCTTCCTTGGGGCTGTTCTTTCTAGTCCCAGTTGGCTCAAGGGGCTCCCGGGGGACAGTGAGCAGCATTCGGAAGACCTAGGTCCTAACGCTGGTTCCAGGGCTCTTGGCAACGTAAGAAGTGCCCCCAGCATCAATATCTTAGTGTGTAAAATGAGGGTTGCTGTACGGAGGTCACAGGGCTGCTCTGAAGAGTAAATGAAAAGATGTCGTGCTTGAGAGGGCTGGTTTCAGCAATGCACATTCTTTCCTTCCTGCAGCGAGCAGGCTCTGGTGGTTTAAGGTGTCTGGAGGACCATCCAGTCTCAGATACTGACCTGGGCTGGCAGAGCTTCAGGTGCTCCCCCCTCATCCCAGCTCGGCCAGCTCTCCAGCAATTTGTAACCTCTGGCGCACACTCAGCGGGGTTCAGTCCTGGGGAGGCCCCTCCAGGTGAGCCAGGAAGGTGAGCAGACACGCACCGTGTGCCGTGAGGATCAGAGATGAGAGGAGCCCGGTGATGAGGGCTCAGAGGTGGCATCTAAATTGGGCTGGTGGAAAGGGACTCCATGGAGGTGACAGCAGAACAGTTTGAAGGACTCATTGGTGGAATTTAACCAGACTCTCCAATGGAATTCTGGCCCAACTGATATTCCATCAAAAGGACACTTTGGCCTGTGCCCACCTGAGATGCCATGGCAGTGCCCACAGGACACCAAGCCCTGCATGGAAAGTGAGAAGCCCATGAGATGATTATGGGGCGCAGAGGGCTGGCATCACAGAGACACAGGCCCAGGTTAGCCAGTGCAAGGCTTCCCCAAGGGCTTCTGGGAATATCTTGGTGGAGAGCATCTCAGCCTGCTCTTTAGCAAGGCCACTAGTGCTGGGGTCCCCGGGCAGCAGCAGCGAAGGCACCGCACTTGTGAGTCATGCCGCTCCCCAATTATTTTGAAAGGAAGCTTCCGTAATGAAGAAGAATTACAGAGAGCAGCGCCAGCGTTGGGGAAACATGCCCAACTTCCATCGCAGCCGTCATTCCCCGCTCGCCTCCTTTCTCTTTGCGCGAGGTGCGTATGACAGGAGCTTCCAAATAGCTTAAGTGCAGGAAGCTGCGAGTGTGTTTGTCTCTGAGTGACTTGTATCCCTCCGTAGCTTCAATCTGCCTGCAAGCCCTCCCCTGCCAGCAGCTGTTGAGGCAGCTCAGTAATGGGATAGGCTTGTTCGTTGGCTTCTTGCTTCTGACTACCTAGGGCTCCCCTCACCCACCCTCTCTTGGTTGGGGGCAAGAGGGAATACATCAACATGAGTTATCTGTTCTCTGAGGATGATGGGGCCTTCAGCTGGGAGTCCCCAGCTTGATGCTCAGTCCACAAAGTTTGTTCTTCCCCATCTACCCCATAAAGCCCCCCCCTCCCCCAAGCACCAGGCTTGCAACCTCATAAAATCACCAGCCAGCTCCAATGGTGGGCTCACTTTGGGCAAGGGCCACCAAGGCACAGGGAGCTTGTAGGAAGTGGCCCCAGGAGCTCGCTTCGGACTTTGTGAGGTCATGTTTAGAACAGTTGTCCCTGGAGATCTTTGAAGTCCCTTGTTCTTGGAAGTCATTGTCCTTCTAGAGTAAATGATCCAACTCTCCAGGACTGGAAAGAATTTAAGTCATCTGGTTCCCGCTTCTCTCCCCTACTCCTCCCACAGCCTCCTCCTCACCTCCCATTCCATGGTTGAATCTCTTCTACAACTCTGACATCCCTCCACTCGTATCTTTCTAGCCACAGAGGCTTCAGTGTGTGTTAGGGTCAGGCACCCGGACTGTGGTTCTGTGGCTTGTCTTCCACTGACCTGAAGGCTGTCTGCATTGAGTAGATGTCCATGGGCCCTTAATCTGCCCCCCCTCCCGCCCCGGGAGACAGAGCTAGAGACCCCTGTTGCTGCCTGACAGTCTGGCTTACACAGACAGGTTTATCGTGTAAACTGAAGGCTTCTCTCCTCAGCCGAGAACTTTCTTAAGCTGCTCCTCTCATGCATATGTTTACATCCCTTTGGTTAGCAGCGGATATTTGGAATCCATCTCAGGTCACATTCCTTCCTTCTGGGGAATCGATTAGGCAACATGGGCTCATCACATGTGTCATCCTAACCAGTGTCCCCAAAGCAAGTGACCCCTGCAACCCTTGTCTGGCAGATGGCACGCAATCTCTGGGAGCCAGTCAGCAGGCTGGTGGAGCACATGCTCTTCCCAGAACCCTGGGGCTAAGACAGGGGTTCAGAGGGTGGGGGAGACCTGAGCCACTGGGCTCCCACATTAAGAGAGACTCCAGGAAACAAGAGACTTTCTGATAGTCCCAAAGGACCCCAGAGGAGTGCAGGAGAGAAAGGGCAGTTACTGGGATTTGTGGGTGATTCTGGGTTAAGGATTCCAAGAGGAAGCTAAGGGTAAAAGAAAGAAAAGGACCTTCTTTTTTTTTTTGAGACTAGGTCTCACTATTTGCCCATGGAACTGCAGCCTCACGTTGCCCATGGTACCATGAACTCAAGCAATCCCCAGCCTCAGCTTCCCAGGTAGCTGGGATTACAGGTGTGTGCCACCACGCTCAGCTATTTTTTGGGACTATGTCTCACTGTGTTGCCCTGAGTGGGACTCGAACCACAATCCCTAGCCCCAGCCGCTTCTTAGGCTGAAGCTTACAGGCACGAGCCACTGTGCCTGGTTTGAAAAGGCCCTTCTTAATGGTGAGGGACAGAAGTGGGGGATTTAGCCACATGAGGTGGGTGGGTGGGGGGTGAGGGGTTCAAAGGCCATGCTGGAGGTGACAGGAAAGAGGAGAGTGCGTTGGAGAACTTAGAGGCCGCTCCAGGAGGCTGGGAGGCTCTGTGCCGGGAAGCTACAGAGCCCTTCTTGCAGCAAGAACTGCCTCTTCTCTTCCAAAGGGAGGTGCTGCTGAAGTAGGGACTCTCCTTTTAGTCATGGAACTTAGGGGGACCGGCTGCTCCTTTCTGGTTTCCTTTTCCACATGTACAAATGTGGTCACTAGCACCTTCGCTGAAGTCAAGGTTAGAACCATTTTCAAGACTACCAGGTGGACTTCCCCTCCCCAGGAAATCCCACTTTGCAAGGGAATCAGCCAGTCTTTTGAAGTCATGGGGTCTGCTGAGTTGCCTCTCCTGTGGAGTCAAGCATCCCAACCAGACCAGTAGAAGCAGCGGCTTCACAGTGGGCTCCCCCAGCTCCAAGGAGATATGATTCAGACCTGCTGGATCTCAGGTCCTCTCCAGAAAGACCAGCCCTTTTGGGGAGTGTCTCCCTGCTTGACAGCATTCCAATCCTTTCCCTCCACCTCTGCGCCCGATTTCCAATTTGTTGGTGTTTTCCATTTCATTTCCCTCTCGCTCACCTTTCCTCACTGTGGGATCATTTGGGACTTTGATTTCCTTTTGTCACCATGAATATTTCCTTCGTATCACAAGCGTCCCCCCATGCCACCCCCCAGGACATTGTTTAATTCAGCTGCTTCCTGCACCTGGCTTTGCCTCACACCAACAAGGAGGGAAGGATTGCAGCCAGCAGCCCCCACTTTACCTCCCTCTGTGTGAGATGGGGCCTCGCCAGTCATGCTCCCTTCTGCTGATGTCAGGAAGGAATGAGCTTTAATTACTGACACTGCTGTGCCTGGAATGGGGCCTTGCAGAAGCCTCCACACCGTCCCTGGTGGTCTGCCCAGTATCCTGGCAACAGAGTGCTAGGATATTCCCATAATCCTCTGACTGGTGGAGATCCCATCCTCTTTCCCCTTGCCTCCAGGCAGGACTGTCCCACAGTTACTTTACCTGGGCTGAGGGGGGAGTGGTGATGGAGAGAAGCAGTAACCTCTTTTAAGAACTGCAAGAAAGGAAATTCTATTATCTGTCTTCCATGCTCCCTATTTCTAGATCTTTCCACAGAAATAGCTATTCCTGTCCATTGCAGTTTTACACGAGTGTGCCGTTACCTAGGACTCATCTCACTGTGTTCACTTACTCCCTTGACCTCCAGGGTTGGTCATGTAGGCTAAGTGTTGAGGATACAGCACCCTTATTGGAGGGAAGCAAAATCAGCCACCCTGAAATATATCTTCTAAGCAAAAGGTGCTAAAGAGTGGAGGTTACTTTTGAAATAGATATTTTCATGTAAACTCTGTAACAGGCATGAACCAGGAAAGCCAACATTCTAAACTCTTTTCAGTGAAGAAGACAAACTTAAATCTACATACCTTTGTCTACTGTGTCTTCCTTGGCAACCTATAGAATTGACCTTCTTCCCCTCCCCCTCCTCCTCCCAGGTCCTTCTGACTTAGCTAAGCTACTGAGGATGGCAGCTTAGGCTCCGCAAATGTATTAGCATGGGTCTTCCTCATGCTAGCAGGAAGTATACATGTTATTTTTAAAATTCCTTTTATGACCTTTACTCTTATCAATCTAGTAGAAGCTTGTTTGATTATTTGACATCAAACAAATGTAGAAGCTCCCAGAGGGGCGCCAGATGATTTCTTTGTACCCTGATACCATCTCCTTCTTGACTATCCGTTTCACTCCTCCTCATCTCCATCTTTAGTTCAGCCTCTAGAAATGGCAGCGTTCCTGTTAGCATCTCCTTTTCATCATGCATATGTCCCAGAGGTGATGGAATTTGGACAGCTTCTCAGAGAAAACGAAGCTTTGAGGGGTAACTGTTTTTGGATGTTCAGGCCATCGTAGCAATTTAACTAGGCCAAGATGCTGATTGATGTTCTCTGACCTATAACCCATGGCCATGGAGATTCCAGAGTGCGAAAGACCCTGGTGGCTTCAGTGACCCATTTAGCCGTCATTGAATTATTCACTTAGATAAAACCTTCTCACTTGTTAGGCCTAGCCCATCTCTGGGCAGACAGGCAAGAAAACAAAAATCCTTCTTCCTAAAAATATGCAGTCTCGGAAAGCATGCAGGTACACATGTCCTCTTAGATGGACGGGGTGGCTTGGGGACAGGTTGACCATATCTGGGAACTCGGGGAGGTGTCTTGCATGAGGTGACATTTGCACCAGTCCTTTGGATGCAGCACAGGCACTCTCCAGGCCGTTAGGGAGGACAAGGGAGGACATGGTGCTAAGTTGTCCAGAACATCAAGTCCACTTCAACTGTGTCCCCTGGTGCTTGTCTCAGTGCCAAGAGGGCCAAACTTGCAGAGACTGTGAGACTATCAACCATATCATTCAGTCTTTCCATAGGATGAGGAGTGTCTCCCATGTGCCTTGTTCTCTACCCTGGGCACCTTGCTGTGGTGCTGACTGCTGTTCGCAAACATGGGGGCCCCAGGCCGCCCACACAGCCTCTGTGGTAGTGCTGGAATCCCTACTACCCCTTGCTGTGTCTGTGGATACAGAAATCTTCCAGGAAAAGGGTAAAGGGCTCTGCTTATTGTCTGAATCTTGAATCCTTAGGGGTGCCAAGTATGTACTGGCTCCAGGTTTAGAAGTGGGGAGAACATAAATCTGTCCAGCTCCAGGGCCAGGGGAGTCCTGATTTTGGTGTCTGCTCTTTAATCAATAGCGTTCGGCTTTCTGATTGAAGGATCTTAATTTGATAGGCTCCCAGAGGAGTCATTGGTTCTGACATGGACATATTACATGACTTCCTGAAGACCAGGGAGATAGGACTGGCTTCCCAAAGGCTGCTCTCTCTATGGTCTCTTCTTTTCAAAAGCCAAAACCGAGCTGCGTTTACCTCACAGCTTCAAAGGTTAGAGCTGGAACAGACGCTGGTTACTTCAACATTTCTGGACAGACCACACGAAGTCCCTGGAGGACCATCCCAGCCGGGTGAAAGAGAGCCTGCTGCCAGAGAGAATCCACAATTTCCTTGTTGGAAGCCTGAAAGTGCACCCTTAACTACATGTAAATAATTCAAGCCACAGTCAAGCGTTTTCTCACTAGTTCTGGTTCGTCCCATATCTCAGACCCCATAAGCTGATCACTGAGGAATTAGAAAGTAGCTGTGGCCTTGGAGGGTGCTGGGCAGGCTGTGGGCACTGTGGCTCAGAGGGCAGGAGTTAGTGTGGGAAGCCGCAGGCAGCAGGGAGCATGGTCTGGAGTCTGGAGCACCACTGTACTCTCGCCAGGGAAGCCTTCCCTGACCACCTAGCTTCTTCAGAGCACTGATCACTAAAGTCAGCTTAGGTATTAAAGTCAGTTTAGGTATTATTTATTTTCCCTGGAGCAGAAACTCCACACAGTGCAGCATCACCTTGCTTATTGCAGTATCCCCTGGTCTATTCTAAGTGTTAATTAACACCTGAATGAATAGTTGATGAAAGAATATGAAAAGCTTCTGCCAGGACACCGAAGCATCTATAAACTAAATACCTATTTTCCTGGACTCACAATTAAAAGACCAAGCTGTGGTCATTTCCAACATTTCTTAGCTGAACCTTTCATGTCATCAAACTTTGTCTCTGTGAAATGCGACCTCCTCTTCACAGACACTCACGAGATAATACAGAAAAACCCCTTTCCAAATATTAAAACATCACACGGACTTAGAATAAAGGAAATAGTTGGTATCCATCCTCCTTTGGGGGGCTCCTCAGCACCCATGACTGGAAGTGGTGTGGCTGTCACGACAGCAGGCAGGCAAGGCATGTGGCCGGACCTGAGTGGAAGTCCCCTCTCCTGGGACAGTGATGATCTCAAGAACCAAGCAAAAGATCTGAACAGGAGCCATTTGTATTCTTCTTCAAACTTCCCAATTTCCACTAAGACCAAAAAAAAAAAGTGATGAATCAGGGCCGTGGAAGGCTAGCTTTCCTGTCACCAGGGGGATGAAACCAACATTCTGCAGATGCAACAGATAAAGAGGAGTGAGAGGTGGGCAGGGAGAGGCAGGCTCTGATGGCCTGATCCCTGCTTCTCACTCCTGCTGGATGAAAACCTATTTTCAGCTTTGCAAGCCAACATTTTACTTAATGAGTTTGAGGTGGTTTTCTTTCATATGCAGTTGAAAAGAGTTGTGCCTGGTCATTTATTTATTTGTGTTTTCCTTTATTAATTTAGGCACCCATGTATTTAAGATTTACTGACTACAAGACACCATTGTTGTCAAACAAGCAATATGATCTCTGTTCCTTGTTCCTGGGAGGGAGCTTCTAAACCCTTGGAAGAAATGTCTTTATTATTCCTGGTGGGCCCTGGGACCACACCTGAGTTTATCCTGAGGAAATGACTCAGGGTGGGTGCTGGGGAGCCAGAGAGACCAAGCATGTGATTACAGGGTTGAGTCTTTGAGCCAAGTGATATCAGACTGGGCTGCCTCCTCAGGAGAGGGGAGCAGGTTTGGAGATCACATGCCATGATTCACTCAGTCATACCTGCATAATGCAACCCCCATAAAATCTCTGGGCACAAAGCTCAGTGGAGTCTCCTGTTGGATGAGCACGTGGGTGTGCCAGGAGAGGGGTACGTCCTGATTGCAGAAGACTGGGCATGGAGGCCCTGCATACAGGACCCTGCCAGGCCTCATCCTATGTGTCTCTTCACTTGACTGGTTTCAATTTGTTTCCTTAATCATCAATCATAATTGTATGTTGCTTTACGGAGGCCTGTGAACCAATGTCATGAATCAGCAGATCTAAGTTAGTGAGAAGGCTAGCTCCCCAGAAGGAGGCCTGGGGATCCCCTCAACTTGTGGGTGGTATCTAAAATGGGGGTAGTTTATTGCAGATATGTTCTTAGTCTGTAGAGCTGTGTTTACTCAGGTAGCTACTACCAGAATTGCCCTGTAGTATTGTAATCACGTATATGACCTAGTCATTCCTCTCTAGGTATTTACTCAAGGGAAAGGGAAATAAATGGTTTTGCGTCAGGTATACATATGTTTGTAAAATGTTTATGGCAGCTTTATTTGTAATAGCCTCAAACTGGACATAATCCAAACATCCATCAATAAGTGAATAGATGAACAAATTATAGTCTGTCCAATTGATGAATACTAGTCATTAATAAAAAGGAGTGAGTTAATAAATTATTCAACAACATGGATGAATCTTAGAAAAATTATGCTGAATGAGAGAAGCCACACAAAGAGAATGTATATGTTTTCATTTATATAAATTCCAGAAAACATGAGCTAATCTAGAGGGACAGAAAACAGTTGAGTGGTTGCCTGGGAGGAGGCAAGAGATGGACAGACAGGATGGTTACAATGGGCAGAGGAAACTTTTAGGATACGGTCACTATTTTGATTGTGATGTTGGTTTCACAGGTATGTATAGACACACACGCATGTACACACATGCATATATACATACATATGTCAAAATTCATCAAATGTTACATTTTTAAAACATGCATAAATTCTATGACAATTAAACCAAGTAACACCATGGTGGGGCTTATGAAAGGTTTGAAAATTTCCCTCTAACTGCTCAACACACCTAAAGTAGAATCCTTCAGCCCTCCCTGAAGTTCCCTCTTACTCCTGACAAGTCCTGTGCTGAGGAGGGGTACTCTGTGTACCCAGAATCCAGACCATAATAGCTCTCCTGACTTCCAATTTTCCAGCCAATAGACAATTGGGAATTAGGTTCTCGGGATTCCTTGATGTCTCTTAAACTCAACACCTCCTCTCTGCCTAATTTAGATGATTACCCTCATGTCTGAATCAAGGCTAGCATCCTAAATTCTAGTTAGGAAGGTCAGTTTCAATGCCCTGCTCTTATTCCTACCTCCTTATCAAATCTCTCATTGTAACCACTCCTGCACTGCTCCAGTAGGAATTTTCTAGAACCTGTGGATTGTCTCTCAAAGATCTTAATGCAGACTGTTTCTTCAAGACAAAAATGGGACCTAAAATATTTTTCTCTCTTTGCACAGATAATCCTCACCTGGAACATTGTCTTTTAAAGAGACATCCCAACCCTAGTCTAGCCATGTGTTCCTATCAGCAATGAACTTCCCTTTGGTAGTAGCTTGTGCTATCACTATGCCACATTCATGGTTAGCTGAGTCTGTCTTCCCAACAGATTCTACTTACTCTTCATAAAAGAAGCATATCTATCTCACTTACTACTATATCCCAGGGTCCTGATCAGTGCCTGGGATAGAACAAAAGTTCCACAGACACTGGTTACCAGCTCCAGGAGTGCTTGGTCTATTAGTACACAACTGAGGGGATACAGACCCCACACAGTTAAGGGGTGTATGCTCTAAAAGGAGTCCGGCCATCAGTGTGCACAAAGGTGAAGGATACAAACTCTTAGTGTGATAAGTTTTTAAAAGAATTGGTATAAATACAGAAAAAGAAAGAATTTCAAAAAACTACCTTCTACTCGTGGGCCAACGCCTCAAAAGGCTTAACCCAAAGTAGCATTACTAAGACCTTAAAGCTTGCCACAAGTCTTGAGTACCCTCTTGCAGGGCACCAGAAGAAAGGGTAACCCCAAACAGTTGAGACAGAAGGCAAGAGGGAAAATGCTAAAAATACCACATCAAGATAACAGTTGCTGTTGTCTCTGTCGAGGACCAGGAGCAACCTCCTCACATGTCTCTTGATCATGTATCTCTTCAAAGTGTCTCTACATGTCTTATATGCAAATTGGAGTCAGAAAAACAAGAGAGCTGGAGCACACATATGTTCATATATATATGAAGCATGCTCACTTAACTGCCCTTCGTTCCCAGTGGCACCCCAATCAGAAGTCAGGCTCATGGCATGCTGGGAGTTGTAGTTCTCATCAGCATGGAGCTGGGGGTAGAGTCCATAACATCATCAGGGAGTGGAGTTCGCTCAGGGCATCATCATTACTTACTGTTTGCGCCCTACTGTTCTTCCAACAAGTCTACTAAGACAAGAGAACAGGGATAAGAGACATATATTAAGCAGTTATAGGGGCTGTAAAGGATGGCCTGAATAAAACAGCACTGTGTATCAGAGAAGAAGAAAGAGAGCTCTGGTGGTGGGAGTAAGGGAGTGCTTGGAGAAGGAAGGGAAGAAGGAGCTAGGTCAGATCTTTCAAGGACAAGAACGAATTTAACAACAAAGACTGAGAAGATCCACTGTGACTATGGGGTGCTAGAGCAACCCACTTTACCTAGATCATACATTTACATTATGAAAATGAGAAAGAAAAAAGAAGGCTGAAAGTGCCTCAAGACCAGAACTTTTAGGGTATTAACTATTGAATTATGTGGTGATCCAGGGGGACCACTGAGGATTTGAATAAAGGATATGACTTCTCTTCTTGCTCCTCCTTCTCCTCCCCATCTTTCTCTTCCTCCTTTTCCTCCCTCCTTCTTCTCTGTTCCTTCTTTTCCTTTTCACATCCTCTTTCTTTTTTTCTCCCTTCTCCTTTTCTTCTATCTCCTCTACCTCCTTCTTACCCACCATTCTTGTTCTCCCATCTCCTCTTCCTCCACCTTTTCCACATCTTCTTCCAGCTTTTGCTCTTTGTCTTCCTCCTCCTCCAGTGAAAGAGATGGTGGTAGCTGTGGGGCATCACACATATTAGGAGGAGATGGAGACTAGAGTTGGGCATTCATTATTTGGACTTTTGTCCAAGCACTTGGGTGATAGGCTCAGGGTCAGAGGTGAGAGAAGCAGTAGGAATATTCTTCACAGGACTTGGCACGTGAATACTCGGGAGGATGAAAGGAAGATTAATCAAGCCACTTCAAACTGGTTTACTTAGAGAGTGATGGTATCTTTATTAACTATCACCAAAGAGTTGTTTGGTGGGGAGTCAAGAGGTGAGGGGAAAAGAATTTGGAATGAATTTGGCCTTTATAGCCAGATGAATGCAATTCCTGGCAGTCTTTGATTAAGAAATTCCACCGGCTTCTTCCTGCTACGCACAGCCCTCTGGGAACCTCTGCCAGTCAAGTGGATGGGGGATCCGTCTTCACTAAGAGATTTTTTTCCCCCTAATAAATAACAATGCTAAATTGCAAGTGTGTGTGGGAGTATCAGGACATCGCTCCTCAATCCTGCTATTGTGTTCGAGCTCTGGGTAATTAGTGTCTGATAGTTTTAAACAGATGGGTCTCTCTGGCAGCAGGGATTACAGCTTGAAATCAATCCTGAACAAATATTATATTAATTTCTCAACTCCCTCTCTCTGTGGACAAAACCCGTTCTTTTCTTCTGAACACTGTAATGACGAGAACATTAATATTAGATCATTTAGAGATGAAACGGAAGTGGTGAAGGAGAGGGAAGGGATGGGACTTAACAGGAGTGAGGAGGAGGCAGATACTAAAAGTTTCATGTGGCTAGATGCAGACTGGAAGCAGGAAAGGAAAATCTGTGTGCACCCAGGGTGGGGGTGGTGGCTGGTCAGGGTTCCAGTGCTCCCAAAACGTTTCGTTGGAGCTTGGCATTGGCACCTGTGTTGACAACAGGCTGGGTCGCCTCTGATGTTTATTCAGCCTCAGAAAGGAGACCAATTCTACATAAATAGGTCTGTAGGGGGCCTGGCTAGATTTCTGACTTTCCAATCAAACTGGGTGATCTACAATTCATAAACACACCGGGCAGCCTGGAGTGAGCCTGCAGCCTGCCCCCCACCACCTGCGAAGCACAGCCCCTCTGCTGAACTGTTCAAAGGGAAAAACCTGCTACCTTCAACTGTATCCTTGTTTAGGGGCCTGTGATGAGACCCATGTTCTTGTTCCCAGCCGTGGGTTGAAACCAGTCCTGGAAACCTTTAAATGAACAGGCAGTCAGCTCTCTATTATTAATGTTAATGTAATTCCCAGGCCATTTCTCTCTGGCTTTATAAGGAATTTTTTTTTTTTTACTTCCATCAGGTCTTACCTTACCTAATCATGCTTGCCTCACACTGACATTAAAACATGAAAATGAGCAGCAACTGTGGTGTTACTGGGATTTGGAGCTGGTTCTGCCCTGCTAATGAGGTTTCCATGCCTCATGTTTCCATTTCAGTTTTGCTGGCCTTCAAATGGCAACCAGATCCTCCTGGGATGGATGGCAAGGTCAAATACAAAGACGGGTGCAAAAGTACTTGGTATCTGTGATAGCCCAAGTAGGATTAGGAAAATACCCTTGCTGCCCTTGAACGCTGCATTCCTGGGATGGGAGCCTTCATGAGAAAACCCACCTGCAGCTGGCCGTGGTGGAGGGGCATGCAGGAAGCACTGCTGCAAAGTCCAGGAGAGACTCCTGGGATGGCCTGGCGTTCTAGAATGTGACTAGAAACTGAACTAGTGTTGTTCAATGTATGGTGCTGAGACATGAAGAGGGGGTGCTGCTGGACCTGAAAGAGGTGGGGGGATGAAATTGGATGGGGGGGGGTTGTTAAGAACTGTGAAGAGTCTGTATTTCACCGTGTGTGAGTTAACAAGTTAACTTGCCATAGTTCCCCCAGTGCTTGGCAGAAGAGGCAAGCCATCTGGGTCAGAGACAAAGAACATTATTACTCATAGCAACAGCAGCAGCTAGAGTGTCAGTATTTGCACAGTTCTCCCAGACTCAGTCCCTACAGCGTGACTAGGAGAGGCCAGGTAACACCTGCATGTGCAGTGGGTGGCTCTATGGGTGAGGAATCCTAAGCTTAGAAATTCAGATCTTTTTTAATAAGAAGTAAGCCATCCTCACCTTGCTGAGAGTGAGAGCCCCTGGGCTGAAAGATCTTTTATGATCCTGCTGCTGCTCGCTCTTCTCTCACCAGTTCTCAGCAATTCATTAGATGTATGAAGGCCCACCGTTCTCTCTCATTTACAATCTTCACTTGGGCTGTGCTTTCCTTTCCCTAAACCTTCCTTCAGCTCCTCAAAGGTCTCAATATTATCGATCTATGCATAAGTTCTCAGCTTAGTGGCCACCTCCTCCAGGAAGTTTTCCAGACCTCCCTCTGTCTTTTCTACATCATCACGCTTACCATCCCCTGCCCTGACCTGAAATCACTTTTCTGACGTCTTTTGATTGCACACACACATATATTTTACATTGTTATATTCTCCAAGGTTCTCCCAACCCCCTTGTCCTCTATGAACCATCATTTTAATCCCTTTTGCTCATCCCTCCTCCAATTTCACCCCATCCCCTTATCTTGCTCTATGCTTCAGTTCTGTTGCTAATTTTAAATTTTCCTTGTCCTTTTGTTTGTTTGTTTGTTTCCCCTATGTCCTGCATATAGGTGAGATCATCCCATATTTCTCTTTATCTTTCTGGCTTATTTCCACTAATATGATACCTTCTAGGTCTGTCCATCCATGCTATCATATATGCCTCAAATTTGTCATTTTTAATTGCTGAGTAATATTCCATTGTGTACATATACCACATATTTCTGATCCATTTGTCTGTTTTGGGGTATCTGGGTTGTTTCCATATCCTGGCTATTGTAAATAGTGCTGCAATAGACATCTGAGTACAGGTGTCCTTTTAGATTAGTTTTTGTGTCCTTTGGGTAGATTCCTAGAAAGGGAATTGATGGATCGAATGGTAGTTCCATTTTCAGTAGTTTGAAGATCCCCCACACAGCTTTCCATAGTGGCTGGACCAGTTTGCAATCCCACCAGCAGGGTAAGAATGTTCCTTTTTCTCCCCAGTCACACCAGCACTTGTTGTGCCCACTTTTTTGATATGGGCCGTTTAACCTGTAAGACTTTTGACTCCACTCCAAATCTGATGTGATCCCCAATCTCAATACTGACCATATCAAAGTCAGGCTCACGGTGCTTGTGGGAGGAACTGTGGCCCTCTTTACTTGGCCTTCAGCACTATCATCCTTCTAAGGCTCTCATTTGAGGTCTAAATTAAGGATGGAGGCCAAAGCAGCAGCAGTAAAGAGTCTTGAGAAAGATGGGAGCCCTTGACCCCAGCTTCCATATGTTTCCTAGCAGGTCAATTAGAACTGAGGGTTTCTGCTCTGCATTGGAATCACCTGGGGAGCTTTGAAAGCTGTTGGAGCCCAAATCTCTCCCCCTCCACCCCCCCTGCTTGGCCCGGGACACAGCCTGGTTGGTGGGGGTTTGAAAAGCTTCCAGGGTGACTCCATGGGTAAGCTGAGAAGCATTGAGTTAGAATAAAGTTAACATGGCCCCTCTCCCCCCATGGCAATATTTTGAGGATATAATGGCCCATGCTTCGGATTAGAACAGCTGCTCCTTCATTATTTACCCCCAAAGGTGCTGCTGTTGCCCCAGTCCCTCTGGGGTGTGTGTATGCTATGTGTTGAGCCAACATGCTCATGGATTCTCATTTTGGCCTTCCCTCCCCACTAAATTCCACATTTTCTGGCTGCAGGGTAGCAGTCAAGAAAGACAGGGGTGTACAAGAAGGCAAGGTCCAGGCAGGCCACAATGGTTTGGTAGTTAGTTGTCTTGCTATCCCAGAATGGAGAACCAGGCCTCGGGTTGCAGAAGCAGCAGGCCTGGACTTAATCTCTCACACTAGAAAATGCAGCTCACCTGGACCTGGGAGTCAAGGTCATTCTTGGGCTGGGCCCAGGCCAGGCCAGTCCCTCTGATTGTTCAAGGTGCTGACACTGCACTTGGTTGTCTGGGCAAGGTTGCTGGATCGGAGTGGAGGAGAGGCTGGGGGATCAGACCCTTTGAGGCTGTCTGGGCACTAGGCCTTCCCCTCCAGCTGTTTGTTGCCACTCGGATACAGGTATCAGGGACACCGAAGATTTGAAAAGCTCAGGCGTTGGATGTCCAAAGAGTGTTGGTGGCAGAGAACAAACTAAATCCCTGTTTTCACTCCTTTAAACCATCGGCTTGTTTCTGTTTTTAGTGTCCAATTTAGGGCTTTGCAAGGGGCTCCCTCAAGGGCTTTCTCAATGGATTTATATCATAACCAGACAGCATCTTCAAAAGCTCATCTGCACTGGAACACAGAGAAACATCCTTCCCCATTGTCAAGTGACAAATGATGGCGCCCAGACCACCTGCTGGGGTATGTGGGGGACCCATCTGGACACCACGGTCGGGTTGGGAGATCAAGGGAACCAGTCCAGCAGTTCTGAATTGCTTTTCCTCTTCTAGATACAGAGACTTCAACTCTGAAAGCCTTTCCACAAAGCTCTGGCTGTTCTCTCACCCGTCACCTGGAGGCATGAAGATGTCAGTCCCCTGGCCAACCACCAGGTGCCATTCACAGAGATCTGAGCCCAAGGATGGAGGGTGAGCACAGAAGCAGCCTGCTCTAGCTTGCCCGGTAGGAAACAACAGCTCTCTCCTTTATCGCTAAGCTGTCTTTCAGTTCCCCCCCAAGAGCTGCGTTAACCCCCTGCTCTCTGCCCAGTTCGCCTTCCCTACCTGGGGCACCATCTCTTCTTCTTTCCCTGCACATTAATTGAGTATCTAGTCATAGATAGCGGTATCAGGTAGGGCTTGTTAAGTTGCTCCAGTGGCTGTGAGAGGCAGAGAGGTAGCGAGGTAAAGGGTGGGCAGGCAATTGAGAAGAAGCTGAGGTAGTCAAAGGAAGAGCAGAGAACCTGCCTCAGGCCAGGAGGGTCCAAGGAGTGGTAAGTGTCCAGACAGGGGTAGATGGGTGCAAAGCTTCCTCTACCCTAAGAGATGGAGGTTCTGATGAGTATTCATAGCATTCCCAGGACATTCCTAGTTTATATCTGTTGTCCTGGCAACACTCATTCTAAAAATGTCACAGTTTGGATGACAAACAGGTGTAACTCAGAACAGTTCCTGAAAACCTATGAATCTCATATTCACAGAGCATGTGTCACCAGGATTGAAATTCCATTTTGTGACACAGACTCAGCACACCTGGTGTGTCTTTGTGGGTGACCCAGGGGTGTCACACAGTGTGTATGTGCTAGCTCTATCCAGTGATGAGAAATCCTTAAAAAATGACTCGGAGGTTGGAGATGGCAGTCATCGTGTAAGGGTGATCATTTTAACTTGCTGTTGCGTCTTACAGTTCAGGAAACAGAAGTCTAGAAAAAGAGAAGGAGGAGCAGAGGGGAAAGGAGAACAGCCCCTGATTGCCTATGATAGACCACGTACCTACGACATACCCTACATATAGGTCCTTACAGTGAGTCTCAAAGTAGATCTAACATGCCCATTTTCCAGATGGGCAAACTGAAATGTGTGAGATTCTGGAGCTTGTCCAATGCTGTACAGCCCCAAGTAGCAGACTAGGTCTCCTGACTAAAGGCTAGGGCTCCTTCTGTGATGTTATAGCTCATGGGAGAACAACCTGGCAGCTCTGGCCAGGATTATATGTATGACTCCGGCCAGCTCCTCTCCTGATGGCGCTGCTGTCACCTGTCCGGGAGGGGCGCCCCCACTCCTGTGAAAGGCACACTTCCTGGGAAGCATCCTATGGGATCTGTTTAAGCACCAGCTATTCGACCAACCACTCCAGCCTTGTAAGTAGCATCCCAGGACAGCGAGGGACAGGCAGACCTGGAGAGGGAGGCTGGGGTCCCTCTCGGTACAGCCATGTCCCCGCTGCTGTGTGCCCCAAGAAATGAGGAGTGTGTACTGATGCTTATAAAGATCCTTCCAGTCCTGGTGTAGCCACAAGCCCAGGGTGGACATCTTTTACCATGGGCCCCATGTGACACCGATGGCTAAACAGTGGCCTCTTCAAGGACATGCCTGCCATCTCACTGTTGACTGGGGACACAGGGTCATGTGTGGCCAAGGGCTTCAGAAAGTAAATGAGGCTGAAGCGGGCAGGAGGTCTTCATTCTGCTGGGGAGATCTTAGGTGAGTGTGTTGCTGCGTGGACCCTGGGTTTCTAGAATGAGGGAGGGGACTGGCTGGGCGCTCCAGCAGCTCTGCCATGGGTCAGAGCTGGGGAGAAGGCTGGGGCTGCTCATTCTCGGATGTTGAGCAAATAACCCTGCTGAGACTTGCCTCCGGTAGGTCCTGTTGGCATGAACCCCCTTGGCTGGCGTCCTTTCCAGACGTCAGAGGCCGGCCCTGCCCCTGTGGGAACAGTCCCTGGCTCCAGGCCTCGGAACACCTGCCCTTCCCTCCCCCACAGGGGGCAGTGGTTTCTGCTTCTTAGCAAGGGGCCTGGCTGTGACTGGGAAGGAAACAGCGGAGGCTGGAGTGCATTTGCACACCCAGGCTTGTTCTTGGTGTGCGAACAGGGTGTGTCAGAACTCTGGGTGTCGCGCGGCCCTCCCAGGTGTGAGAGTCTCTGGCTGTGGCGCTCCAGCTGGGCTCTACAGGGTGCTCCTGGCTGGGATGGTGGCTGGGGTCAAGGAGACCCAGGACCACAAGGGACTCAGCCCTGTGATCAGAGGACCCCATGGGGACAAGACAAAGGAACAAGGGGACAAAGGGACCCTGTTCTCTGACAAGTGCAAGGCCCTTTCCTCCCAGCCAGCTGCTCCCTTATCCCCAAAGGGTTCAAGGCTCCTGAGTACATCTCCAGCCCCCCTGGCTGGAACACCAACCTCCAACCAAGGCCAAGGATGTGTGCAGTCCTTGGGAGTCCCTGGGTGAAATAGGACCATTTGCTTGTCTAAGTGGAGGCCAGGCAACTCGGCCAGGATGGAGGGGTGGGGGTGGCTCAGAGCACTTCCATGAACGTCTGTGTAAGCTAGCAGTATTCTTTTTATGACCTCATGAGCCCCCAGGCTGGCCCCAAAACGCCCCAGGTCAGAGGTGCCTGCATGGAGCACACGGTGGCCCCCAGGGAGAAGCTGACTCAATGGAATAGGGAGCCATGCCAGTGTGAGCACATGACATCCATGACTGCACAATTCTAGCACCTTCTGCTAGAACGATGCCTCTCCTTCCAGGGTTCTAATGAGCGTTCGAGGAGGAGGATGAGTGTTACCACTATACCTCATTGGTGAGGAAATCCAGCACCTGGGAGGAGTAGCAACTTGCCCAGAGTCAGGCTGGGAGCAGGCCCAGGGCGCAGGCGGGCCTCCAGGCAGGCCCGATGCGGCAACCTCGGGCTCCCTCCCATGTGTGCTCTCGGGGCCCAGCCTGGGAACCAAGAGCCCTTGCAGGGGCTAACAGGGAGGGGCCAACCCAGCAGGCAGGCAGCCTCTCGATGTCATCTGGAGACACAGAGCCACTTGCAGACCTTTCCGCCAGCGCTGGGCCAGGGGTGGAAGCAGGGAGGCAACCTCCACACAGGGCCGGAAACCAGCCAGTTGGTGTTGCTGCAAATATTGACTGACTTCCTGCCCTGGTCCTACCACGGGAGAGGCCTCTGACAGCCTCAGCGTGTTTTGCCCAAGCACAGGTGAGCACATGCTGGCAGGGAGAGGGACATGGGAGGACCGCGTGGTGGTTCCGGAGGCCTGCTTGGTGCCTGATCTCAGGGTGATCTGGGGTTCAGGTGTTCTCCCAGCTGAGCCAGCATGCGCCCTGCCGAGAGCCCCTCAGCAGCTTCTCTGCTCATTAGCATAGAGGCTATTGAGTCAGGACGTGCTCAACAGCCCCTTGGCACCCCGCTGCCCTGTTCCAGCTCTACCAAGCACATGGCCCGCACTGCCTGCCTCCTGCCATCCAGCCACCTCTCACATTCCTGCTCTGTCCTCCCCCCTTCCCTGTACACTTAGGCCAGCTGTGCTGACTTAGGGTCCTTCCTAGTGCTCCTGTACCTTCTCAGATCACCCGTCGGACCAGACCTGTCCTGCCTGGGACACCGCCCCCCCATGCCCCCCAGCCTGACTGCCCCTTTCAGCTTCCCCACACCCCAAGCTTCAACCCTGAGAAGTCCTCCTGGTCCTTCTTCTCCATCACCAGCAGGTGGGCCAACTGGTCACCAGGCCCAGGAAGACCCAACCACCCCAGGGGACTGGCCCTGAATAAACACGTGAGCATGACATCTGGCTGGACCGAGAGGGCAGGGAGGACATGGGCAGGGAAGGCATCCAGGCTGGATAGGGCCAACAGAAAGAGAACTCCAGAGGGGCCAGCAGTGTCTGTAGGGGAGCCAGGACCCCAGTCTGTCTTTGGGGTCCTCCCAGGACCAGCAGGAACCTTGTCCCAGCTGATATGGCAGCTGGTGCCCATACTTATCTTCCCTGCCTTTTTCCTGACTGAATACCTGCCAGGCTGATACACATCCCCAGAGCCCCCATATTTGAGCTTCTCAAGACTATCTCTGGCTTCAGGGAGCCCCCCAATTCAGTCGGAACACAGCCCCCCAAACCAGATGATCATCTTACTGTTTAATGGGTAGTGGACCAGCAAATTGTTCCCAAATTAAAGGTTAAGTTGGCTCTAGGTAGAGGGCCTTTGATTAAAATACTTTCCCCAAGTTTTTGTCCTGGCTTTTCAAAGGGGCTTATCGGAGAAACATGCACAAGGCAGAAAAGGAAATTGGATCTGTCAGGACTAGGTGATTTTCCCCTTCCCTTTTCCTGGTCTGGAGGAAGAGCCCTAAAGCAGACCGCATGTCTGGGCTTGGCCTGAATGGGCAGGTCCAGTGTTATCCAGTGGGGAGGGGGACACTGCAGCAGGGGGAGGTGGGGGGGGGGTTGTCCAGGCCTGTGTGTGGCTGTTGTCTCGGTCCCTAGTCCCAGCCCTGATTTTCTCCTGAGCTCCAACCTGCCTTCACTCATTGCCCCAATTCATACTACATTTGAAAGCTTATATGACAGGATTCCAGAGGGCAATGAAGGCCTTGGGGTTCCTTTCTCCCTCTCCCTACCCCCATCTTCAAGTCTCCAGAGTCGATGGCAGCTATAGGTTACCGGGGGCAGGAGAACCTAGGAAGTCCTAAGCCAGGTCGCAAGCTGAGGTTGCTGGTGCCAGTGGAGCCCTCCTTACCTCTCACCTCCACACTTGGGTGCCCTGATATTTTAGGTGGGGGTGGCCAAAAGATCTGCTCCCTGAACACGCAGAGCCTATGGTCCCATGAGGAAAACAAGTTGGCATAGAGACAGTCTCAGATGGAGCAGGCTGGCTTACGTTTCTTTCCCAGGGTCCCCGCAGGCAAGGACTCAGACAGACCCAGGTTGGGGCAGAGGGCAGCATCTTACCAAGTCCCCATGCAAGTCCAGTCCTCTTCTGGAATCAGCCATTCTGTCGTCAGGAAGCTACTGAATCCTAGGCCCTGTGTTCGGCCTTGGGGATACATGGTGAGCATATGAACTCACCCCCTTCCCTCCTGCAGACTCTGGATCTGGAAGTGAGCACCCACTTGTCACCCCAGGACCACACCTCATCAAAACCCTGAGTGATGGAGTCATTGTCCCTATGTATGGGCCAGTAAGCTGAGGCTTAAGGGAGCAGATTAGCCAACACTGGCTTGTGGCACGTGACCACACCTGGTTCCCAAGCCCAAGTCACATGCAGTGCCATGCTGTCTCTGGGGAGCACAGAAACCCTAGTCCTGGGAGCCTGTCTCAGGGCCGTGGACTTAGGAACACCTTGATCACCGGAAGGCAGCTCTCACTCTGGACTTTGAGGACAGTGACAGGGAATAGGCCAGAGTGAATGCTGACCACCACCACCCCTTTTAACTTCTGCCTCCCTCCTCAATCCCTGAAGAGATTGCCTCTCTGGCAATCTCTGCCCCTCACCCCCACCCCCCTCTCCTCAGAAAATCCTGAGAAGGCTTCACGTGACTCTATTTAAATCTGCACTCCGAGCGCTCAGAACCGGTTCTGCCTTCCTGGTGTGCTCTGGGTCTCCATCTGGTTTGGAGGCTATTTTGATCAGCCGGATGCAGATTAGCTGCGTGATCTGGGCTGAGCTGCTGGAGAGATGCCTTTATCTACAGAAGGACAATTTAAAAACTAACTCAAAGCACAGAGACCAAATAAATACATTCCTCTTTCTGTCCCCAGCACTCTCCAGCCCGTTTCGACAGGTAATTGCAGCCGGATTTTTTCTTCAAACAGGCTCTTGTTTGTATGGAGTGTGGGGTGCTGCAAGGTGGGCTGGGGACCAGCGGCTTCTGGATAGAAATGCCAAATGAGGGACAGGTAGGGAGAAAGTGTCTGCTAGCCCTAGAGGATGGGGCGGGTGGGTGAGACCTCTGATGTCTGGGTCAGGTGGAAGCGTTCCCAGGTCAGTTGCCCAGGTCCTTGTCTCTGCTGGGAAGTAGAGAAGGACTAGGTATAGTTTTCAGTACAGTGGGCTGCAACATGAGCACAGCAGCTTTGCTAAAATGAGATGCTAAAGCCCTACCCCAGAGAACCTGAGTCGGTGGCTTGATCGGGGCATGGGGTTCAGAGAAACAGTTCTTAAAAGATCTCCCCAGTTGTCCAGTCTAGACCGGAGAGCAAGGAGCCAACATAACATGCTTGGGTTCCCCCACCTTGTGCCAGCATCTTCTAGGCTCTAATAGAGAGGAAGAAAGAGAGAAGAGAAAAGAATAAAGAGGATGAGAAGGAGGAGGAGGAGAGAAGAAGAAGAGAAAGAGAAGGGGGAGAAGAATAAGATGTAGAGGGAGAAGAAGAAAGAGGAGAAGAGAGAGGAAGGAGGAAGAAGAGGAGGAGAAAGAGGGAAAACAAAGAAAGAGGAGGGGGAGAGGAGAGAAAAAGGAGGAAGAAGAAGAAATTGAAAGAGAGGGTGGGAGGGAAGGAGG
>PVHY01019403.1:0-27452 GCA_004024945.1 Uropsilus gracilis | reverse complement strand
CATTGAGGTCTCCTTTGGGTAGATTCCCAGAAGTGCGACTGCTGGGTCAAATGGTAATTCCATTTTCATTAGATTGAGGGTCCTCCATACTGCTTTCCATAGAGGCTGGATGAGTTTACATTCCCACCAGCAATGTAAGAGTGCTCCTTTCTCTCCACATCCACGCCAGCACTTGTTGTTGCCTGTTTTGTTTTGTTTTGTTTTTTTTTTTATGTGGGCCATTCTTACTGGTATAAGGTGGTATCTCATTGTGGTTTTGATTTGCATTTCTCTGATTGCTGGTGATATTGAGCAATTTTTCATGTGCCTGTTGGCCATTTGTATTTCCTCTTTGGAGAAGTTCTCTGGACTTCTTAAGATAAATCTCAATGCCAATTTTTAAGGTTGTTTGGAGTGAGATCATGTTGTTTTCTGTAAGTCTCTTTTTGTGTCATGACAGCTCTTGGCTTGGTGCTGGATCTTGGGTGAGACTGAATACTTGAAAATGGGTCATTAAATCACCACGTGACCTGAACTGCCCACCATGAACTGCATGTTATTTGACTCAACAAACCATAAAGTTAGCTGTGGACCTAGATCCAGACGGACCCTGAAGGTACAAACAAGTTGTAGTAAGTTGCCCAAATGTGCATGGTCCCCCACTCCTGCTACTGTGACATCTCTCTCCCAGCCTGTACTTCTGGCCTCATGGGGAATTCCCTAGGATGCACTGAGACAGACTCAGGTCTGGGTTTCTGATGGTTCTGATGGTACATAAGCAGTGTCTGCACAAGGATAGCTGTAGCACTGCAACCCCTATCCTGGACACCCCTGAAGGACAGGGGGAATCCTCCCAGTGCAAGTATGTGTGGTTCACATTTTTGGATGCTCTACCTTCTGACTCATTATCATTCCAGATAACATCCCTCTTTCTGTTTTTTTAAATAGGCAGTGCAGCGACACTCTTGGGCCTTTGTTCTGCGGTGGACTTCTGGATGCTTCTTCTGGGTTTCCATATAGTTGGTTCTTTCTCCTTCTTTGAATCCCAGCACAAATGTCATTTCTTTAGAGAATTCATCCTTCTCAACCTAATTAAAAGGGCTTTCTTATTCTAACCCTTCCTCTCAAACTCATTTTTTTTCTTTTTTTTTTTTTTTTTGAGACTTGGTCTTGCTCTGTTGCCTAGGGTAGTCCCGATCCCACAGACTCAAGCAATCCCCAGCCTCAGCCTACCAGGTAGCTGGGATTACAGGCACCTGCCACCACATCCAGCTGCTTTTTTTTGAAAACAAGGTCTCACTATTTTGCCCAGAATAGTCTCGAGCCCGCGAACTCAAGTGATCCCTGTCCTCTTGTTTCTCACCACTTGGATTATAGACATGTGTTATACTACACCCAGCTTCAAACTCAGTCTTTATTATCACAAAATCTATTGCACTTATCACTATTTGAAATGGCATTGCTTATGAGTTTTTTTTTTACTCCTACCATCTGCTTAGATCATGAGAACAGGGACCCTGTTTATCTTGTTCACAGGGTCTACAGCAGTGCTTAGTTATGGGATAGGAGCTGAATCTTCCATTCTGTTAACCCTTTGTCCAGCACTGTTCTTAGCACTTTACAGATAATAATTCCCGTAGTTTTCACATCAGTTCTATGAGGGAGGCATGATTCAAATCTCCAGTTACAGGTGAGGAAATTGGCACTTTGATTTAGGTTACTAAGAGTTTTATCTAAACTAGTTGGTGAAAATGCTAGTGTTTGTTGACTTCAGCATCCATCAGAATGACCTGGGAGGGCTTACTGAAACCAAGGTGGTTGGTGTCATTGTTTCTGATTTAGCAGGTTTGGGGTGAGGCCCAAGAATTGTCATTTCAAGAAGTTCTTGAGGGTTGCTGATGTTGTTGGGCCAGGAACACTGTGGGAGATCCATGCAATTCTTTACAAAGCACTTCTTCATATAATCTATAGCAATATCTATATTCCAATAACCAGCAGTCATACTCATTTTATAGATGAGAAAACTGAGGTTTAAAAATTGGCCTCTACAAATAACCCCAGAGGGAGTGAAGGAATGAAATCAAGTCAGGTTCTAAATCAGTGTTCTTGGCACTGCCCTAAGAGACCTCTGTAGGATATTAACATTTTTTAAATGCTGCTCAGTAGATCAATAGTAAAGACTGTGAATTTGGAACACAATAACTTTCATTTTCTATGCTGTTTCAGTTCAATCTGTATAATCAAGATAGTTTCTGCACAAGCTGACTTGGTTGAAATTTATTTCCACTGCAATTTGGACCCTCCTTAAATATGATACAAGTGCTTCCCCTTTTTGTTTAATACATTTGGAGGCATTTGATGGCACTGCAAGTGAGATTTATCAGGCTTACATTACTATTAAAAACATTTCTTGCAAAGTAAAAGAATAAACTCAAGCTTATTCATTGAAAAATCACAGTATTTTAATATTTATCATTTAATCCCTTTTAGAAATGAGACCCTGTGTTCTTGGAGTTCTTTTTTAATGTTATCTATGTTGTAATTTTTACTAACATTTCTGAAGTACTTAAAATTTCCCCCCATAGGTAGCAACCCTATTACACACCAGAGACTTGAAGCTACAAAACTTTGTTTTCCTCAGGTTCTTTCAGGCATTAACATTCTGATACCATATTCTTATGACAAAGACTAATAAGAAGAGAAAATGGCACACCCTGGATCTATTTTAGTGATAAAGATAGGAGTGGGAAATGGTAAAAATCTACCTTGTTCTCATTACTGCAGTGCTAAAACTGCCATCAATTATAATCACTCTCCCCATACCAAACGGAGACATTGTTGGTAACTTCTCTTTAACACAAACTCAGTCTGCCTTAAGCCAGTACATATATGAAATATATATGGAAATATATTGATAGTACTTACATTGATGGCTTTCTCTTCACGTATAAAAGCATGTGCTGAAAAAGAAGTGATGTCAGCACATAATAGCAAGGTTCCTATAAGACAGTTATTTCTATTTTATTGCCCATCATCTTATAGGCAAAATAGAAACTGTTCCAAGCATTTACCTTGACCTATATTTCATAGTCATAGTTATCTATGCAGAAATTTTCTTTTGTCTTTAGTGAATGTGCAAAATGTCAGTATACTTTCTCTCTGTCCCTATGCCTAGGGACTCAGGTTCCATTTAATTCAGTTTGACTCAATTCTCATATCCTTTCTTCCTTCTTTAGTCTCTTCCCCCTTTGCTTCCTCCCTGTCTTTTTCTCTTTCTTTTTCCAGCAAATAATTACTCGGACCATGATGTTTTAGATATGCAAAGTAAGATATTTATAGTCTCTTTGGAGAAGAAACATGAACATATAAAAACATCCCAGAGTTTAAGATGATACACTAAATGATGAAGAAGCAAGAAAATATTACACAAGTGGTGCAATAAGCACTCACGGGGAATAGGAATCCCTATGGAACTGGATTTTTAAGATGGCTTCCTAATAAAAGTCTCCTTTATTGCTGTGTAACAATCACCTCCACATGTGTGATGGTTAAAAACAGTCACAACTTACTAGTTCTTTTATTGTATCAGCTGGCCTGGTTCAGCTGTCTTCTACTTTGTCTGCTATCTTTTGATGTTAGAATATCCAAGATGCCTTTAAGTTCCAATGAACTTAAAGAATTTGTGGGTCTTCTATATACTGATGTCCCAATGGTCAAAGTCAGTGTGAGAGCAGGCTGTAAACACTGGACAGCTTGGTTTTCTTGGGGCTCCTAATCCAAGCAAAGCACTCATGTCCCTGATATCACTTATGCAAATTTTGATGCCAATAGATTAGAAAGAGTATAGGCCCATTCAAGAGGTGAGAAGAGTAATTAATTATATGTATTATAAGTTTGATTTGAAGAAAATGCCCATGAGATAGACAAAAAATTTATTGGCATGAAGATATACACTGAAAGCTGGCACTCTAAATGTTAGAGTCATATGTAGAGTGTAGTTGAAGCTGTGTGACTGGGTGAGTTCTGAGACACATGCAAGTTGGGTCAATCACCTTTGAGCTATGATTATAGTTAGATGGAGGGAGAAGTAAGAAGAGCCAGGTTAGGTGAAATAGATGCCACTTACTACCTTCCCATTTTATGATGCTTTTAGAGCTCCATATTTCTACTGAAACTTTCATTTGTATACATGTGAGTAGAATTTACTTTAGCAACTTCTACTGATATTTTCACTTACTGATTGTAAATATGAATTTATTAATAACAACCTTTATCATTTTTATTATATATCTTATTATGTATTTTAATTTTTTCATTATATTTATACATATAAATATAAATAAATATACATATATTTATATACATATACATTATACTTATACATGGTTTTCATTATATTTATACATATACATTATATCTATACATATACATGTATAAATATATGTTTATATATATACATATATATGCTGTCTATCCTGAGGTTCTCCCATCACCTTGTCACCTGTGAACCATCTTTATCTCTATACTTCCCTCTCCCCTGATTTTACTCTCCTATCCTTCTCTTGCTCTGTGCTTCAGTTCTGTTGGCAGTTTCAAATTTTTCTTGTCCATTTGTTTGTTTACCCCATACCCCTCATGTAAGTGAGACTATCCCTTATTTCTCTTTTTTCCTCACTTATTTCTGCTAGCATGATTCCTTCTAGTAGCTCCAACCATTTTGCTGCCAATGACATAAGTTTATCTTCTTTGATTGATGAACAATATTCCATTGTGTAGATATACCACATCTTTTTCAGTCATTTGTCAGTTTTGGGACATTTGGATTGTTTCCATATCTTGGCAATTATAAACAGTGCTGTGATAAACATTTGGGTACAGGTATCTTTTTTAATTAGTGTTTTTGTGTTTTTTGGGTAGATTCCCAGTAGTGGGATTGCTGGGTTGAATGGTAGCTCTACTTTTAGTAGCTTGAGGGTGCTCCACACAACCTTCCTTGGTGTCTAGACAGTTTGCTTTTCCCACCAGCAGTGTAAGAGTGTTTCTTTTTCTCCACATCCATGCCAATACTTGAACAACCAATATCTTTGAAATTTCCTCATGGTTCCAAGTAGGTGCAATCATAGTATAAAAATGTAGCTTGACAGATAATAAAATTAATTTTATTAATTAGCTTATTAATCAATTTTATAAAGTAAAATTTATTAATCTTTTGCTTCCTGATTTTGGAAACTAACAAAATTGTATGAAAATTGGTTTTGGAGGCCAGTTACCTTTCTTCTTTCAAAATGGATTTGATACAAAAGCTAGATCAATGCATGTGTAGGAGGTTAGAAACGTGGTACAGAAATACTTTCTTACTGTTCACTGGCAAAGTCATTTACGGGGGCCATGAGTTTTCTAGGAAAACAATGAGTATTTTTTATTGAGGAACTGCTTTCTGGAATTCCCTGAGGAAATGTCAGGGAATTCTTGTACTCAAGCATTGTCTTTAAAGGCCTCAGGTAACTTTTATAGTTAATATGACAATCAGATTCATGCAATTGATGAAAGACTGTGGAGCCTTCTCATACCTCAGCCAAAGGAATGGTATAACCACAGAAACTACTTGGCATACATTAATTTTATTCAGTTCTCTGCTTTTAGAGAACAATGTACTGGCTAGGACTTTGAAATTCCGAAACTGAAATTAAATATTTGCATTTTGAATTATTCCATGGTATCACCAATTACTCCTTTCTCTTTTAAATTACTATGGGCTTATTAAGTGGAAAACAACTATAAATACCTGCTTTTCTGCAAGGATATAATGAGAAGGATATAAAAATATGGTTGTATATGTTATATAGAACATGTCTTCCCTAGTATGCTACATTGTAACCTAATAAAATAGGTAACATTTATTAAACTCCTGCTATGTCCTAAAAGCTTTATATGTATTATTTCATTTGATCCTCACTGCAGCCCTATAAGATAGATATTATGATTCATAATTTGCTGAATCAGAAACTGTGCTACCACAGCTAGTAAGTGGTAGAGCAGTATTAAAATGTGGATCTCTGGTGGGTGACCCGCAGGGACTGAAATGATGTGACATATATATAAATAAATAAATAAATAATAAAAAAATGTGGATCTCTGAATTTATAGTCTGTTAGCTACTACCTAGATGGCAGGCATTTTATCAACTTCTACTGTATTCTGACTTCTTAATTTTCTGACTTTTAAAATTTTAGATCATAAAACTGAGGACAATGGAGAAAGGACATTAATTTATAGTGTTTTCTTGCTATTCTGTCCACTGTTCTCTGAAGACCACATCTAGAATCAAGTAATAGCTAGTAATAATAACAATATGGATAGCATTGTGTATCAGTACTGTCATTTAAATTGTGTTTAGCATGTCAGCTCATTTAATTCCCATAACAACCTTATGAGATAGGCATTCTTTATCTCCCTCTTACAGATTCAAATAACTGAAACAGAAAGGTTAAGTAACAAGGCCCAAGTCACACAGCTATTAATGACAGTCAGGATTGACTTAGGCAATCTAAACAAGAATTCATGTGTTAAACCATGAACTTGCTGCTTTGTTAGTATCAATTTGTTTCCTTAAAAGCTACATCTTTTACATAATATTGATAACAATAAATTAAATAAACACAATTAGTTTTGCTTATATAAACACTGGGGTTTATTTCATCTCTCCCTGCTTAGTTTCTTCTAATACTTAGAATAGGATAATAAAGTTATTCATTGTATTAGATAAAGATGTGTAGTGTATCTTAGGTTTGAGAGTCCTTTTGCTTCTACATGTCTATTTATTTAATCAGTTCATATTCTGGGCATGGATATGTGTGTCACTAAAGGCACAGAAGAATATTTGAATTTAGTCTAGATATTCCTTAAATTGAATCCACTCCTGATCTGATTTGAAAACAATACTAAAGCTAGACGATTCTGTGCCACCATCTTTTTACAAGTACAGATGACCCTTGATCTATGCCTATCATGTCCTGGAGCATTGCTGTAAGGACTAAAGAGACTTTCCTCCTGAAACTGCTTAGTGCTTGACAAATGAACCTATTTACGGCATAGTAGACATAACTTTTTTTTTAACATCCTATTGAGAGAAGATAGCTTACTGACTACCTTCTAGAAAAAAAGTTACCAAATGATTTTTCACAGTCATTTTATAAATTAGAGCCATGGTAGTAGTGCTGAAAGGTAGAAATGCCTAAAGCCTGTCCAGGTCACCACCAACTCTGTGTTGACAATGTCCACATGGATATTGATGCCTGAATTCTGGAAAAAAAAAATCAAAGATTGGGTGAGCCTGGGGCGTGGGATCCTTTCTCTTTATGGGACACAGTTAACAACATTTTAAAGAAAATTTAAGTCAAGGAGACTAGGAGTAATACCCAAATTTCTGACTCTCTCATCACTCCCAGAGACAGAATTTTTAATAAGTAGAAAATGCCTTAAGACTAAAATATGAAGGTCTAACTTTGAAGTGAGCAACTTACATGAAGTTCACATTTAATGCACTTTGCTATTAAATGATCAGTTTCTCTCTTACTACCTTATTTAGAATTGGAAATTCTTCACTATTCCACATTATTTCCTACAGTGTTATTTTGATGATCAGTAAAATGGAAATTTAAATTTTAGAATTCATATACAAATCAACACAACAGTCTTTAAATCTATAGAATTTGAAAACTGAGCAGACCATGGTGAATAATTAAGACTATTTGTTTATATCTATGAAATGCCTTCCAGTCTTCAAATAAATTGGAACTTTCAATGGGCTTGAAACATAAAAATAACATTCACGGATTACTTCTTTTATATTTGCATTTTAACTTATTTTAAAGTATTGAGAAATAGATATAAAGGACAGCTAATAGTATATACATAGAGACTAGCTAATATCATGCTTAGAATTTGTAGGGGGCAAAACTAATTATATAAATATATATTATATCTATATTATATCCATAGATTTATTTCCTCATTTTAAGAGGGGCTATAGTAAATCTACATAGATTCTATTTATTAGATGTTCAAAAATTCTTTGGGATTTTTGTGATACATGAACTAGTTAATAACCTTTAGTCATAGTCTTTTCTTCAGTGAACACAGAGTTTTGACAAATTTCTATGTGGGAATAAGAATCATCTAGTAGGAGGAATTTTTGCTAGCTACATGTATCCCCATAGTGATAGTAGGTATTAGACTGAAGCTGCAAGAAAATTCCTTACTTTCATATGATCTTCAAATAATTTAAAATCAACTAAATTCTTTTTGAGCTTGAATTTCATATGTTCCAATAACCTTAGGCTTTCTTTTTCTGAATCTTGTTATCATAGGATATGTGTTTTAGAAATGTTTTTATTTAAGTCATAGAATAAAAGCTACACCTGCTATAGCACGGATATTTCATGCCTTTGTATTTAACATGAGCCAGTTTTCTCTCAGTTAACACCATTGTTGGAATGGTTTTCTCACAGAATCACAAAGACTCAGAGTGATATTTTATATGAAGTCTGTTGCTGTTTCTACAATGGAAAAAACAGCTTGCTCTCTCATAGCAGATTCCTAGAGAGCGGTGCCTATTACATCCCATCAGTTCAAGTTAAAGATTAGTGAAAAATTTCAATTGTGCCCTGTGTCTACACTGAAAAAAACAAAGACATTTATTTGTGGATTTGAATAATACAAGTATTTTTTCCCTCTGAGTTATTTATTTAATTCTCTTCTTAGGTTAGTCAGTATATCAGTGTGGTGTACATGTAGCCTTACTGTTTCTTTAAAGAAAATTAGAGCAATATTTCCTGGCTGATCACAAAGGGACAGAGGAAGATCTTATTTAATCATATTAATTATTTCATTCATTTATTGTTTCATTCACTCAACAAACTTTTTCTTGCTTATGTATGTTAAGTCCTGCACCCATTTCTAAATGAAAAAAAAATACAAACAACTAAACTGACAGGCATGCTTTGCTCTCATGAACGTTCAGAGATATGGAAGAGGCAAGCATTCATCGTATGGCCATACTAATAAAAGTATAATTGTAAGCAGAGACTTGTTTTTTTAATGTAAAGAAACTTGGTATTCAGTATAACAAACAACCAGACTTTGTCTGAGCTGAGATGGCCATGAAATATAAGCTCTGCTGAAGGTTAAGCAGGGTAAGAAAAAACATTTGAAACAATCCCAAGTGTGAAGAAGCCTGAAATGAGTTGGAGAAACCCAAAGAAAGTCAGTATGAGAGGAGTTCAGATAGCAAGGAGGAGTGACACCCACCACCCAACCACTCAGTGACCTTTGGGCCATTTATAAACTTTGGTCTTATTCCTCAGAGCAAATGGAAACTTTGAAAGTATTTTGAGTTATACTGTGACCCCTATAAAGAAATGTCCAAAACCAAATCCCCAGAATCTGTGAATGTAATATTATTGGTCAAAGGGTCTTTATAGTTGTAATTAAGTTAAGCATCTTGAGAAGAGGTCAATATGAATTATCTTTATGGGCCCTAAACCCAATGACATGTCCATTTAAGAGATAGAAAAGGAAAAGAACCACAGGGAGAGGGTAATGTGAACATAGAAACGGAGATTGGTGTGACCAGCTACAAGCCAAGGAATGTTGACTTCATCAGAAGGCTGAACAGGGCAAGGAGCAGATACTAATATAAAGAGCCTGGAAGAAGCACTTTCATTTCTAGTTCTGGATTCCAGAACTGTGAGGAAATAAATAGCTACTGTTTAAATCCACCAAATATGAGGTTATTGGTGCTGGCAGCCCTAGGAAACTAATTAGAGTGGTTACCTTGTCTAATTTACTCGGTCATTGATACTTCAGCAGCAGTGTGAGGACCAATGCAAGACTAATCGTCCTGGAGATGATCAGAACATTTTCTTATTTATTTGTGTAAGAACTGATGATAATTTGCTTGGTCCTAAGGTGTAACAGTAAAAGTAGGCTGAAAAACTAGTTAGGAGGTAAAGTTGACAGGACTTGATGATGGACTGTTTATTACGGTAATGGAAAGAGGTAGGTACCCATTTTAAGATAAATCTTATGTTTTGGGAAGAATTTGGCATTTTATTCCTTCAAGGATTATTTATTGATGATGTACTATGTCAGTGTCCTAAATTCTGGCAATAATGATAAATTAAACAGACAGGATTGTGACTTTTCAGAGATTATAGTTAGCTAGGAAATAAGGACTACTTGTACTTCTTGAAAGTACATATGCATGTAATTCATGAAAAGGTAAATAGAAAAAGTTAGCAATGAGAACCCTGGCTTATTTTATATTAGACCCAGAGTTTTCACTGTACTGTGGATAATGAATTGGCATAGTTGACTAGGAATACAGTATGGTGAAAAAAGAGGCATCTCTTTAATATAATGACCTTTTTGTCTGTTTAAATGAGAGTACTGAACAAAATGATTTCCACAGTCCTTCTTAGTTCAGAAAACTTCTTTTGACCTTATTATGGCATTCAATGTTAAGATCCTCTGTTTAGAAAATTTATTTGGTATGACTCATGGATAAGTAATAATTTATAAAAAGATTTTAGTTTAAAGAAGGTGTGACTGTATTATGATTAATTTAATTTTTCCCCTGGGATGTTTCATTCCATGAATTATGGGTTCAGTTCATATCTAGTTATTACTATAGATTTTGTGTGTTCTCTATATCCAAATATGTATGTTAGCATTTTGAAACAAGAGGAGTTGTGTACACAGAATTTCAATTCTGGAGGATGTGAGTTGGGTTTCAGGTACATTATACAGCTTTCAGTCCCATTCCATCAATTGCTGGTTGAGTAGCTTTCAATTGGCTCTCTAGCTTGAGCTAAATTTAAAAATTATGTTTGGTGTAATCCCACTTGTCTATTTTTTGCTTTTGTTGCCTGTGCTTTTGTGTTATATCCATGAAATCATTGTCAAGATTGATGTCCTAGAGCATTTCCCCTATGTTTCTTCTAGGTGTTTTGCAATTTCAGGTTTCACATTTAAGACTTTAAACCTTTCTGAATACATTTTTGTATTTGGTAAAAGAAAAAGTTTCAATTTTATTATTTTGGTCTACGGCCATACCACCCTGAACGCGCCCGATCTCGTCAATTTTATTATTTTGCATGTGGACATCCAGTTTTCCTAAAATCATTTGTTGAAAGACAATCCTTTCCCCACTATCTATTTCTGGCACCATTGCCAAAAATCAGTTTGCTGTATATTTGTGGATTATTTCTGTATTCTCTGTTTCTGTTCTGCTGGCCTGTCTGTGTTTATGTCATTACCATATAGTTTTGTAATATATTAGCTTGGTAATATCATTTAAAATTAGAAATTGTGATATCTCCAACTTTGTTATTTCTCAAGATTAGTTTGTCTGCTTGTGGTCTTCCATGACTCCGTATGGAAGCAAAAGATAGACAAATGGGACTATACTAAACTAAGATTCATTTTCTTCACAGCAAAGGAGACAATGAAAAGGCAGTCTATGTATAGGACAAAATATTTGCAAACCATACATCTCACATTTGGTTAATATCCAAAAATATATAAGGAACTTCTATAATTCATTAGCAAAGAACTACTAACCTGATTAAAATTGGCTTAAGGAATTATGGGCAGTTTCTCTTAAGAAAACATAGTCAACTGGAAGGTAAAAAATGCTTAATTATTAGTGTCATTAGTTAACTGTAAATAAAAATCACAAAGATCTCACAACTATCAGGATGGTCACTATCAAAAAGAAGAAACAAGTGTCAGTGAGGATGTAGAAAAAATTGGAACATATACTATTGATGAGAATGCAAAATGCAGTGCTGTAAGAAACAGTATGGATATTTCCATATGACCTAGGTATGTTTCTAAAAGAATTTAAATTAGAATCTTGAATAGATACTAGTATATCCATGTTCCTTGCAGCATTCATAACAGCCAAGGTGTGGCACCAACCTACATATCCACTGGCAGAGGAATCGATAAAGAAAATGTGCTATCTATAGTCAGTGGACTACTACTCAGGCTTGAAAAAGAAGAAAAATCTACTATTAGTGATAGCGTGGCTGAACCTTGAGTTAAATATTATGCTAAATACAATTATCCAGTGCATATAGGAACAAACATTACATTTAAGGAGGTAACTAAGTTAAATTTACATAATCACCAGTGGTTGTCAGGAAACTTGGGGAGTTAATAATCAATGGGCATAAAGTTTAAGTTAGGCAGAATGAATAAATTCTGGAGATCTGTAGACAACACTGTACCTATATGCTGTAGTACAAGTTAAAATTTTGCTAAAAAAGGAAATCACATGTTCTTAGCACAATAAAATAAAATGAAAGCTAATTATGTTGATTTAACTTCATTCTATACGATTTTTCTAAACAGGGGCACAAGCTGAGTATAAGCATCTGCTTTGTGAGGATTACAAAGTCCAGCCGCTGAAGGAGTCAGTAAAAGGTAGAAGGAAGCAGTCACTGCTCTGAAGGCATCGGGCCCCGTAGGAAACCTATAGAACATCCAGGTTCTGATGCTATTTCTGATTTCTATTTTTTTTTTCAAACCTGCAAAATACCTATTTCCTAAACTCTTTTAGATAATTAGTAAATCTGCTTAGCACATTTCATGGATTGTAGTGGAGCTGAATAAGTGGTATGAATTATTATGGTTATTGCCAGAGTGTTAAAAAAAAGTTATCTACATCATTCTAAAGTAGTTTCCATTGATTAACCCCTAATTAAGCACACTAGATTTAATTCTGTGGATCTTATCTCATTGGAGAAGATGGACTTGAAATAGAAATCCAAGAGAATGAAGAAATGTGAAGATCGTCAGGATTTTCAAGTAACCTACTTCTGTTCCATTGAAATAAGGGTGAGAAGTCATATTGTGATTAATATAGCAGATATCATCATGCAAACCTGTTAATTTTACAAAACTTATTTCCAATCGAGTTTCATTGTAGTTTTGTATATAAAACAAACAAAAAAAGATTCTCTTAATTTGTTGACTTCCTAGATGTTTCTTGAGTACTTTTAAAAACTGCATTTGGATACTTTCCCTTCATTAGGCTGTTACTTAATTTAAGATTTACTTAGCTAATTACTGAATACTATTGTAGTGCTATTGAAGAAATACCTTACCAAATCTCCTCAGAATCATCCTATAATTCGTAAAGATTCATTTATTTTCAACCCTGTTTGAAACTCACCTGGGTTCATATTTTCTTTCCCTTTATCTGAGAAATGCACAATGTTTATTTGTAAAATGGAATCGAATTTTAATACTGTATGTCTTACTGCTGTGGGGTTTAGAGTTGACTTCCTATCGTTAAATGCATGGATGAATTAGTGTATTTATTTGCATGTATGATATATCTGTATTTCAAAGCAAACATTTCAAAGGAGTACCAAAATATGTATGTAAAGTTTGTATTTGCCTCCTAGTAATGTTCATAGAGAGAGTATGCACTACACAGGTCTGGGTTTATAGGAAGAAATTGGACTGCTTAGAACTCCATTACCCAATTTTCATGGACATACATGAAGGCAGAGAGATATATGCAAATTTTGCAAGTTTTTTTATGATGTAATTTAAAAATCTGACGATAGATAAGATAAAATTCTACCCACAGGTAACTTAATATTGGTTAAAACATTGCTTTTTCTCTCTATAACACAGAGTCGAGACACATGAGTCCAAGATTCTCACACATATTTCATTTTATAATGTGTACACTTTACAGTAAATAACCTGACACCAAGGACATATTGGAAATAGTGCCAGGGGGCTGGTATGCCATTTTAGTTACCCAGAAATGTAAACTTCTTCAATTAAGCACAACATAGTCTCATATTTTTCATATATTTTCTCCCAGAGTTTAGTTCTTACTTTTTGTTTTATCATAAGTAGATTTTAATCAGGAGTTAAACAGATGAGGACCTGGTTTCACTTTGATATATTTGTATATGATTATCACAGAAGTTAATGGGGGTTATGAATACCTACAGAGGGGAGAAAACACCCACCGTCTCCCAAACAAATTTAGAACAATTTAAAATGCCCTGGAGGAATAAAAAGCCAGTTTAAGGGGTCAATGAGAGGGTAAATATATGTTTTAAAGATTATTTTTGTGAAAACTCTTGTGGTTTTGAGGCCCAAGGGAGGAATAGGTGGGTGTGAACAGAAAAAAGGGATAAAATAACAATTATGCCTAGGGTAAAAGTGTAAATTACAGTTTACCTTGGCAGAAATCATGTGCATGGTAACAGTTTTTTTTATGAGAGCTATTTATATTTCCAAGAACCGTGTAGCAGTTGTCTATCTCTCAGAATGTCCTTGTGAGGTATGCATTTCTTACCAGTCAGCTGCATGTGACAGTGGCATGGAGATGCATTCATCATTAAGGTTCTAGAATTTGTAAGTGATCAACTAAAGCTACTGTCAGCATGCCTCTGTACAAATTAGAAAACAGGGAGTTAACAGGGGTGTGGAACTTTCTTGAAGTACTTAAGTGACAGCATTTGAATTGGATTTCATAAGGCCTCACTCTGTCGTGTTATCTAAGAAACATGGAACACATTTGTTACCATGTACCAGGCCTGCTTCCCCATCATTCCACCTCAGTTCCTTCTCTCCTATTGTCAACCTTGCTATTAGTTATTGAAGTTCCAGGAAAATACATGCTTAGCACTTCCATTGTGAATGCTGTTTAAGTGTTGGCAATTCTACCCTCTCTTTAACACCATCTTTAAAGCCATCAGAAAATATGAATTAGAGCAAGGAAACCAAAAGCAAACCTTTAACCCTCTCCAACTGATATGACATAATAATAAAAATAACCTAATGTCAGTTCCAGTTGTATGGTCTGGTATAGATGCACCATCTTGACTTGGCAGCAGGTTACATAGAAACCAATGAAGTCAAAACAGGTGGGTTTTAATCTGATGCTTCTCAATCCTGGTTTTTCAGTCCATTGGGAACACCTGGTGAACTTTCAAATGGCATCTCTAACTGAAGGAGTTAAAGATTCCCTTCTCACCACCATGAGTCAGTTTCAATGGTTTTGGGGTAATCACCAGGCCTTAGTGTTTTGTGTACTGCCCCAGTAAGTTCTAGTTTCCATTTTGCAACATCTACTTTTTGTATATTTCTTTCAAAATCTCAAATCCACTTAAACTTCCATTTTTACATCCCTAAAACTGGGGCAACACATATGTATTTTCTGTTGTCTCACATGGTCACGAAAAGCAAATCGACAGATCTTCTCCATTTTAGACAACTGGGCCATATGACAGACACAATGATGATGATGATGTTAGATTTAAAATTTAAAGAAGTGAATTTGAAAAGAGCTTCTTGGGAAAACTCCTATATCTGGTTTTGTTGGTGAGGGAGAGGCAGGCTAATTACCACCGACTGCCTGGCAAGGGAACTATCTGTCTTTAAATTCGCCACTACCAAGTCTGTCCACCCATGCTTCACAGCACTGCAAGACCAGGTTAACAGAAATAGGGTTTATTAATGAGAGGATAAAGAACCAAGAGTCCTCAGACTGCTTGGGCCCCCTGAACGCCTCATGCCAGTTCAGTCAACACCAAGTCCAGGTTTCTAACAGCTCCTTTTTAGCCAGGGACAGATGCAACCAAGACTTCTTTTCCCACAAGCTGCCCTCTCAGGGCAGATGTAACCAAGTCCAGGTCTCCAAAATTTCATGGTTTTTTCTTCTTGACCTGGTCATGACCTGAGCCGGGTACCTACATGGCACCCACTCTTTACTCTTCTGCTCTGGTCTGGGTGTGTGTGTACCCTGTCAATCTCCCTGCATACACTTTTATGAGCTCTCTCATTCTGTGTTTTTCCCCTGCCTGTGCTGTCATCTCGCGAGGCTTTGTTCCGCGTTCCATGTGCTTTGCCAAGTCTCTGCATCCTATTAGAGATGGGGCTACAGACCCCCCCCCAATTCAGCCTTATCACCCCCTTACATTTTGACCATTTACATTTGTACATTGATTTCCTTGATAAAAGTTTAGTCTTTTTACTAGACTATATTTATTCTTTTGTGTGCATAATGTTTGTTAATTGTCAACTTAATTGTAAGAATGGTGAGAAAGCTGATTTGTGTGCACGAACACATGTGCATGTATGTGAGTGTACCCCCCCCCCAAATTTGTCCACATAAAGATCTGGGGAAAATTCTCTTGATTTAAAGAGTAGGTAGTGATAAACATATAAAAAGGCATTTGGCCAAAGCATGTCATAGTTTATTCACTCATCCAAAAAATACTCTTTTGAGGGATAAATATGTGCCAGTCTCTCTGCCAAGGCATAGAAATAGATGACATTGTCAACGCCCTCAAGGAATTTACAGGCAATTGACAATGACAGACAAGTAAACCAACACTTATAATAGAGTCATGAATGCTGCAATTGAATATTTTTCAGCATCCTGAGGAAGTCTGTAGGAGAGCAATGAAGGACATGAGGATGTGGTCAGGTGAGGTCTATGAGAAGATTGGAAGCATGAACTGAATTTTGAGGGACTCATAGAAGTATGTCTGGTAGCTAGAGTTTCCAGGTTGAGGGGAAGGTACAGGAATAGAAGTGAGAGAATGTGACTTATTCTGAAAAGTATATGTACATTTTGGGAAATGAAAGTGAATGAGGTAGGAGAGAGACAGTCAGGAGTCTGTCACAGTAGATTTTTAACTTACTTTGAAGGCTATAGAAGGACTTTTATTTGAAACAGGAGACTAAAGATTTAGTTACTTTTCGGTAAACTGACTCAATAGCCACAGGGAAGGAAGGGAGACAGAGTAGAAGGTAGAAGACCAGAATGTTCACCACTTTGTAGTCTATGCAAAAAAAATGACAAAAAAGAATGAACTAAGGCAGTTGTTGAAGAAGATGGAATAGTTTATTAGATGAACCACTTACCAGTATAATCAATAAAATAAAACCCAGTAACCAATTAGTGATAATCTCATGAAATATTTATAAAATGGACCTGATATATGAATATTAGGATGTTACAATGGAAATGTAATAGGCTAAGTGGTTCCCTAAAGACATTTATGTCTCATTTCCTGGACTTTGAATGTGTTACTCTACATGGTGAAAGGCACTTTATAATTATTTTTAGTTATTAGTTTTAAATGAAGTATCATTGTTTCATATCCTTGGTAATGTTTGGACAGTATAGAATTTCTCTCCCCAGGTGTGGTCACCATAGTTCTTCCACCACCAAAGCACCCATAGCTTTCCACCACAGTCCATCGTGTCCTTGCTACCTGTTCTCACTTCTCCCCCTTCCTGTCTGGATACCTCAGCCCTATGGTTAATTTTCAAGAGTTGATTTTAACGTTTCTTTTTTCTTGTATATATATATTCCATATATAAGTGGCACCATCTGGTATTCATCTTTCTCCTTCTGTCTTATTCACTTAGCATAATCCCTTCCAGTTCCATTCACATTGCCACAAAAAGCACACACTTTTTATAACAGAGCAGTATTTTATTGTATGTATGTGTATAGATAGATGAAAACAGATAGAGAGATAGATAGATAGAGAGATAGATACATAGATAGATATCAGATATGTCTTCTTGAGCCAATCATCTGTTTTTGTGAACTGCTATTTGAGCAGTCTGGGCCAATGAGGAAGACTTTCCTGAAACTGAATAAGTGATAAATGAACCCTGAGTGCAGGTACTTAGTGAACTGGGAATGTGACATGTTTAATGTAAATGCTCGTGGTCCTGACAATGAGTGTTTCACAGCAAGGATGAGGTACTGAAAAGTGTCCCTTCCTTCTTATTTGGATACCTTCAGGCAGTTCTGGTCCCCATGTGGGGCCCTGGATACATGATGTCACCACGATGGCAGCCAGTTTCGGGGGAGTTGAGAGCCAATGTGCTCAAAAGGGAAAACAGTTAATTGCTGACCAGCTGCAAAGGATGGCAAAAGGAGCAAGCTAGTCTCTGAAAGTCCTCTGTACCCAGATGTGAGAACAGGTGTTGATGGTGCTAAAATACATGCTCAGCCCAATGCATATCTGTTACAGTCACTGGAACAATTGCAGGAGGACCAAAGGTACATGCCCTAGAGAAGATAAGTTTCTAGGAAGAGAAAGCTGGAGATTCCAGGCTCCAGGCATGTTTCCTGAACCTGGAAGATATTGGCTACTTACCCATGTCCAGGCAGAGTCCATGTTTGCTTTAAAATAGGATGAGGGACTGAAATGATGTGAAATATATAAAAATAAATAATTTTAAAAAATAAAATAGGATGAGGACTGAGGCACTCTGTCCTAGAGAACAGGCAGCAACCAGAGGCCACATGTGGAGCTTGCTATCCACTGGTCTCCTACCTACATGGAAAGGGTTTTGGTTTTAGTAGATATGGTGGCAGAATGTACTCTGTTACATGGGAACCCAGAGAAGTTTCAGGGGTCTGCTTGTTACAGTGATAGCTGGGGAGGTTAGAGTGTCAAGGTGACAACAGTGAGATTACCCCTGGGCATGGGTGAGCACTCCCAAAGGAGTATAAAGTGTATGTGGCACCAACCCCAGAGTGCATCCTGGGGGTGGATGTGATATGTGGCTTGTGGCTGCAGACCACAGCTGGAGAGTTCCACTTTAGGCTAAGTGTGGTGAAGGCTGTATTGCTTGGAGTGCTGAGCATCTGCCCATATAGCTGTCAGTTCCTAGGAGAGTGACTAATACTAAACAGCATCCATTACTAGGTGGCCACTAAGAGATTATGGGAACCATAGTTGAACTGGAGAAAGTGGGCATTGTATGTGTTGCCCACAATCCCTATAGTTTGCCTGTGATGAAGCCTCATGGCTCTTGATGTATGATGACAGACTGCCTTTAACGGAACAGTGTGGCTTCTCCCTTGCATGGGGCAGTACCATCAGTGGTAGACTTGATGGATCATCTGAACTCTGAGCTGGGCACCTATCATTTTGTCCCTGATCTAGCTGGTGCTTTCTTTTCCGTTGTTATGATACTGGAGAGTCAAGGCAAGTGTGCCTTCACCTGGGAGTTCACCTGGGAGCTGCCACCACTAGATGTTCAGTGTGCTTCTCCAGGGATACCTGCATAGTCCTACTCTGTGCTGTGGGCTGGTGGCAGCTAATTTGGCCTGTGAGAGAGGCCATTCTCAGTGTGTTTGTATCATTACATTGATGATATTTTGTTGACCAAAATATCACCAGCAGTGACTCTCCTGCAGATTTGGAAAAAGCTGTACCTCTCCTGTTGATGCACCTGAAAACATGTAACTGGGCAATGGCCCCACAGGTGTGTGTTATACTCCCTGGGATGGCAGATCAGAGGGTAATCCTAAAGAGAATGTTTGTATTGACTTGGTGGCCTATTATGAGCTCTCCACTCTTACTAGATGTAGAGCCCTCTGATGCCTGGCAAAGCGTGTTCGGTATTAGAGATCTGGGACCGCTACTACCAGCTACAGTGTTGTCTTCCGACAGGAAATTGACTTGTACACTGCCTGATAGGAAGGGACCTCCCTTTGCTGGTGCCATTAACTTCGTTATTCTTTCATCCTAGGTTGGTATGCTTTAACATCTTTATGGACTGGGCTTGGTTGTATTCTTTTGTACTTGGTTGCATGATTACAGTTTGTATTGCTTCTGTGGGTTATTGGTATAGTGCTCCACATTCTCCAAAGGAAACTTGTGGAAGAGTGACATGCAGATTGTATGGCAAAAAAGGGAAAAAAACCCTGAGGGGGTGGATTGTAGGGTAAAATGAGTATCAGCAGTTTTCATACACTTCATTCTTCAGCCTCTGTGACCAGTGTCTTTCTGATGATTGTACACCCCTAGGCCCACATGTGTAAATGGAGGCACACATATTAGTGGATCTGGGCCTAGAAGGGAGGGAATGAAAGGGAGGCATCATGCTGGAGGGAGGAGAAACTCAAGGGGGAACTCAGGAGGATTCAAGTTGCTGTTTCCCTGCTGGCTGTTTCCCCCTGTTCACAATTAAAAATATTGTGTTAAAAAAGATAGTGTTACGGACTCTGATAATCTTCTTTAAACTGTTTGAACTAATAATAATGAAGCTACCTGGATTAGGTTGCAATACAGTTAGTAATGAGATACCATTCCCATTCATTGTACTTTGAAACTCCTATTTCTTCATACTAGGAGATTTCAAGAAATTATCTTGAAATGCTGGTATAGAAATTTTACAAAATTTGTCCGGTTTTGCACCTTTAAAAAAATTCTTTTGTTTCTCTTGCTGTTGAAGATGAATCCACAAAGGTATCACTGAAGCCTATGTTGTGGTTATTGTCTATGTTTTCTTCTATGTATTTTATGGCTTCGATATTTATATTCAAGTTTTTAATCCATTTGAGTTCATTTTTTGTAAATGGGGTGAGAGAGTGGTTTAGTTTCATTATTGTGCTTATTTCTATCTAGTTTTCCCAACCCCAGTTGTTGCAAGGAGTTTTCTTTTTCCAATGTGTATATTTCTGAGTCTTTTGCCATACATTAATTGTCCATATAACTGGTTTTACTTCTGGGTGCTCTATTCCATTGGTTTCTGTGCCTATTTTTGTTCCAATACAATACTATTTTGATTATTATTGCTTTGTAGTATAGTTTGAAGTCTGATAATATGATGTCTTTATTCTGGTCCTGTCCCTATGGAAAGCAGCATGGAGATTTCTCAAAATATTAAAAAATAGACCTACCAGATAATCCAGCAATTCCACTCCTATGTTTCTACCTGAGAAATGAAAAACAAATGAACAAAACACTAATTCAAAAGGATGTATGCATCCCTGTGTTCATTGTAGCAATATATATAATAGTTAAGATATGGAAACAATCTAAGTGTCTCAAAACAGATGCGTGGATTAGGAAAATGTGGTGCATGTATAATGGGATACTACTTAGCATAGAAACATGAACTCTTGTCATTTGCATCAACATGGATAGGACCAAAGGGGATTATGCTAAGAGAAATAAGCCAAAAGGAGATAAACAAATATAGGATGATGTCACTTGTATGTGGAACATAGAGAAACACCAGCAACAAGAAGTGTTAGATAAAACCAAGTCAATAGTAAACCTATACATCTAACTTTAAGCTTCAGGCTACCAGAGTGGGAGGGTAATGACCAAGATATTCAGGGGGCCCAATGGACAACTGTGGAAGACTATGGGTGCCTTGTTGGTGGGTGTGGTGTGGCTACATAAACCTGAAGAGTATAGTTGTATACTTGTAAATCATACACAGCATTGTAAAAAGATGAAAATCTTGATATTTGTGACAGCATGAATGAAACTTTGCTAAGTGAAATGAGTCAGAAGAAGAAAGACAAATTCTGAGTGATGTCACTTCTATCTGGAACATAAAGTAATAAGACAAATGAACAGATAAAACCAAACCAAATCGGACTCTTGAAGTCTGAATTGAAATAATCAGAAAGGGAGAACTGGGAATTAGGTGCAAAGGGAGGCAGGCCCCAGTGCACTGTGGTGAAGTTTTATTGGAACTTTGGTTGTGATATAGGGTGACAACATACATGTGTAGATATGTGAACATGTATGCCTAAAACATACATTGTTAGTGAACTAACATTACTTCAATGATATAATTATGAAATATTATTAAAAAATCTACAGGTGGTTTATGTGAACAGTGAATTGTGTTATATTGACTAATGGTGATACAGTGACTAAAGATGCCTTTTCAAATTACTTATATATTGTATTGTTTGATCAATATAATATAAGATTATTTATTCCTTTTAGATTAAAAGGCTACAGTACTTCAACCTAAAAGTATAAACAATATAATACTCTGTGTCTTCAGAATAATTCTCTGTGCCGCTTATGCTCTTCTTATGTTTTGTTGTCTACATTTTTGTGATATTTGCAATTTTGCTTTAGCTTTTCTATAGAATTCATTTTCCAAATTTTATAGCTTAAATTTCCAATAATTTTTAATTTTTCTTTTCTCAAGTTGCATATTTTTGCTTTATACATGCACAATTATATTGCATCTCCATGACGATAACAATTATCATTCAGGATGTAAGGGAGATCTGGCTGCGACATCTGTGACACCATTGATCGCCAGGGTTGATTCGGCTGATCTGGCTGGCTAGGCAGGTGTCCCCTTCCTCCCTCACCACTTGATGTGTGTACCTCCTGAAGCTGCACGCTCGCGCTCAGTCAAAGAGGACGGTCTTCCTTGAAGAGAGACCAACCGTTCTTCCAGTCAAAGGTATCCGAGTAGCTGTGCTCCCCTCCTACAACCTCCAAACAAGCTCTCAAGGACCAATTATCATTCAAAATTTTTTCTTTTACTAAATTATCCTTTGGTTTAGAATAGCAGGAAGGACATTTATTCAGGAGACTCCTTGAGATCAGTACACGGGGAAGGGAAGGGAAGGGAGGGTAAGAGAAAGGAAGGAAAGAGAATTGGGTAGAGTGAGAAGTTGAGTTGCAATCAAAAGTCACTGGTCCTTTCAATTTAGTTTCAGGGGGTTCTGAAACTAAGATTATCCCGCAGAGTTTCCCCAACTTGGGAAGAGAGGGTCAGGAAATTATGCCTCCATATTGATCAGTCACTGGAATTGGACCATGCTAGGAAGGGACGTGATCTTTAGTAAGTGGGTGTTCTTCAGGTAATGATATTCCCTTAGAAATTTCTGCTGGCAATGGCAGAGGGATTTGTGTGAATGACCGCAGCATCTACCACTGTGTTGTCGTTATTTAAAATTTTGATTGCTAGGATCTACTAATTTAATTTTTCCTTTCTCTTTTATGGTAGATAAGTTTAGTCTTTGTTTGCTGAGTATATCTGTATAAATGAAAGTGAAGACAGTTAACACAGCTAACTCCCTGTTCCTATAATAAAGCTCTTCAACGAATAAGATAACTCTATGTATGTGACTGGGTTATGTGGATTGGTAGGATGCATTTTAAGATGCCCTGGCAGAGAATTACTTGACAATCATAAATGTCAAAATAGGGCTGACCTTATTCTGCGGTACCAATTGTTAGGTTTTCCAGGTGATTCAATATTTTTTTTAGAAATTATCTTCTTTTAAACATGGGGTAAATGCTAAAGCTCTATATCAAATAGATCTTTGGGGAGTTGGGCTTAGGGTAGGGAGGGGCTTTCTAGTATTGCCCAAACTTGCTTATAGCAATCACTTGGGAGTCTTGTCAAAAATCTAGACTCATGGGTCATATTTCCACACCCACTGATACAAAGTTGCCAAGGAAGTGTCTCGAGACTCTGTTTTTAATATGAATCTCATATAATTGTATTATCAGCCAAGATAGTAAGTACTGTCTACAGACAATTATAATTCTTTAATAGATCTCCTTACCAGGCTGGGCATGGTGGCACATGCCTCTAAGTGGCAGCCTAGGAAGCCATGGCTGGGGTCAGGGATCGTGGCTTGAGTTCCTCCAGGGTCACGTAGTGAGACTTAGTCTCCCAAAAAATAACTGGGCATGGTGGTGCACACCTGTAATCCCAACTACCTGGGAAGCTGAGGCTGGGGATTGCTTGAGTCTGTGGTACCCTGGGCAATGTGAGCATGTGGTTCAACAGGCAAAAATAGCAAGACCTAGTCTCCAAAAAAAAAAAGAAAGAAAAAAAAGAAAAAGAGATCACCTTTTCTATCCACCTACCCATTCCACCTCCACTCCCATTTTATAAACCTATAGTCTAGGAATTTTTCTGTGGCTTCACAGAATAGGGTTTCAGTTTCTGTCAGAACCTTGTTTGAAATGAAGTTTTCCACTTGTGTTTGCATAGTAATAGGATAGCTTCCATCTTCACACCTTAAAGAAAGTCATCAAATTTTCTGCTCTTTCTGTCCTTAAGACGGTTATCAGCTTATTCCCTTCTATTCTTCTTTCCTATTTCTTCTATGGGATTTTAGAAGGTAAACATGTTCACCCAAAATATTCTTTCAAATGAAACCCACAACACTTTGAAAAACTTTTGAGCTATGCCATTGCTAGTGTGGAAAGTGACAGATTGGGGCTATGGACATAAGGGAGATAGAGCCGTTATGGGTAATTTTCAACTATCTGGCTTTTATAATAGGGCAAATGTTTTTGCATCTGCCTTAAGAGAGAGAGGAGAAAACCATTTTTGCTGGGGAAAGACAATGAATTTAGTTTTTCGTTTGTTCAGTTTTAAACGAAGGCCTAGGAGAAGTGCAATATGGGAATATGTATCTAGAGTCACTTACTCACTCACTCATTCATTCATTCATTCATTCATTCATCAGTCTGCATATATTAATAACTTTTTGGTGTGACCAAGATTTGGAACTCAAATTATTTTATAGGAGATAGAAGCAAATAGTAGGACAAGTGCAATAAAATGTAGTAAGTTAATGATGGTTAATACTCAGAGTGCTTGGTCATACATAGAAGAACAGAGTTGTATGATCAGGGGAAGAGATAACACCTAAGATGAACCTACAGGATGAAGAGAATAAATCTGGGAAAGTCAACTGGAGAGGGAAGTTGTCTTAGAAAGAATGAAGAACATGTAGAAAGCTGAGTTCAATAAGTAGCCATCAGAATTTCTCTTTGACTTCTTGATAGGAAGGCAAGAGAGGAGGTTGGTGAGGTAAAAAATGGCAAAATCATATGGAATCTTCATGGACTATTCAATGGGAAGCCATGGAGAGCTTTAAACAGTCATCCTTCCAAAAATTGAATCTGAAACTTTAGAAATGGGTGACAGCTCTCAGTGGTTCTCTAACTTTCATCTGTATCAGATTCAACTACAATTGTCACAAATACACCTACCATGTATAGCATTTTGTTAAGCCCTTTATAGATGTATCTTCTTTACATTATTTCTTACACCTCACCATCTTGACAAGTGAATGGCATCTGTCTCAGAATTAACATTGGTTATAAATTGCCAAAACAGAGGCTGACTCAAGCTGTCTGACTACAACATATCTACTGTTTCCCCTTTGCTCTAGCCAGATCCTTAAGTTTTGCAGAAGATACAGAATTGGTAGCCTTTGTAAATTTTAAGATTCACAATGCTGTTATCTTCTTCTTACCCAGTAGTTTTATTTCAAGAAAGTGGAGGTTGTCTCAGGGGAATAAATTTTAAGAAGTTTTAAAAATGTTGCTTCATTGTAAACAGTCCTATGATCTTGCTTTGAATTATTTAGGAATAAAGAAGAGATAGGAGATTGGAACCTGATGAGCCATGGAAATGTCTGAGAAGAAATGTCTGGAGAAGTAGGCAGTAAATACAGAAGAGCATTATTATGAAATAACAAGGAATATGAAGAAAGAGGTCAATATTATGACATGAAACAGGCAAGACAAATTTGCTAAGTGCTAGAAAGTACCTATTGGACATGGTCATCACATCAAAGATAAAGCTGAAGCCTTTTAAAGCTAAAATCCCCTATGCAAAGGAGATTTGTTTCTGATTGTTCACATTACATGGGACAAAGCCTAAACATACTTCATTTTCCATACAGTTCCTTCTGTCTCATGGAAGTAGTTAACAGACTTGGGAAGGTAATTTCTCTCTAGCTTACCTTTGTAGGTCATGAATTTAAGGCACAGCATAACCATGAATGGCAGGCATGCTTAAATTTCTTACACATTTGCAGACACATGCTACAGTATGATCCTTTAAACATGCAAAGATTTTTTGTTACAATAAAATGCTACTCAAGCAGTGGTTTGTTACATAATGGACTCTACCACCCACTATCATTAAACTTAAAGAACAGAACTGTGAATTAAGAAAAACTGTCCAAAAATTCTCACAATTGGACTTTAAACTGGAAGTGAATAATTCATTATTTTGAAGTATTTAAAGCATTCAAATTCAAAAGACAACAAATTCTGCTTTGACGGTGTGCTGACTATTTGACTATTTAGGCACCATTGGTAAATAATGTTGAAATATATGTGTCTGATTTCAGCTGCATTTAATAGGGACTGAATCTCCTATCACTGAGCTGCCTAATGCTCACCTGGATTGGTTCTTTTGATTGTCCATCTGCTGTGTCCAACTCAGGCTTGTGGGCTGGATTTTCACCTGGTCCCTCACCCATTTTACGATGGGATTCGTGTTATATATGTTCTTGCTCCTGAAGATTATACAGAGAGTGATGAAATGGAGGGGGCACACCCTGCCCTCTGTGCACCCCCCCAACATGTTGGTTCCTCATTGTGTGGGTGAAAGCCCAGATGTCCATGCAGGTGCCATCCCAATCCCCTCTTGGGCTAGGGCCTGGGGGCAAATGCCTTGCCTGATCTGGGCTGCAGATGGCTGCCCCTGTGCAACAACCTTTGGCTGGTGGATAGGGCTGCATTCCCATCCGTCCCCACTCCTGGGCTCTTGAAACTTGAGGGGGACTTACCCCACGGTCTTCTCCACCTTTGCTCCCCGCTGGCGAGGGGTGGAAGGGTAGGAGGCCTCCAGGGCTAACCCGACTACCCCTGGCTGTATGCAGCTGGCCCTCCTGATGAGAGGATGCTACCTGACCGATTCCTTCCATCCAGGTGTAGCAACCTGGAAGGTCTTCTAAGATTTCTAAACCTAATTCTTTAGACATGCTTCCACTCTCACATCAATATGTACTTAGAACCCCAAATTTAAATAGGGATCTTTTAGAAATTTTATAATAAAAACAATAACAATAATTTTTGAGTACTTACTATGTATGGCATTATGTTGTTCTCATAACCTTGAAGTTTCTTAACTTAGAAAAATGAAAAATGATTTTTTTCATTCCTAAGGTCATGTAGCTAGTAAGAGCCATGACTGAGATTTACGTTCAAGCAATCTGACTGCAGAGTCAGTCCCTACTCTTACCTTTGCATGGTGTTGCCTACAAAGGGAAGCATTATATGACATGGGCACCCAATTTTCACCAAGGCAATAGAGGGCCCCTTTAAGAACTCTGAAACTCAATGCCAACTCATTGGAAAGGAAATCATTTACTTTATAAACAGCAGATTTTTTTAAAACTCATTTGAAATCTTTACTGATTCTGCTATAGGCTGGTCTTATCACTCAATCACTTAATCTACACCTAACATTCATTGTAGATTACACTGTATAGACTACTGAATTCCTTAGTTGTCATCTATCTAATTCAGTCAACAAATATTGAGAATCGGATAAATAATAAATCCTTAAAAATCCTTGTTTAAAAAAAATTCTTGTTTTCATGGAAGCTATATTCTAGTGTGCATGTGAAATTCTTGTTTTCATTGAAGTCATATTCTAGTGTGCATGTGAAAACCAGGAATGATAACTCTAGTAGGTTACTCTAGTAGGTGATTTTCATATCCAGGTAAATATGGATGAGATGGTGGAGGCCACTCAAAACAGACTTAGAATATGAGAAGGGGTTAATGCCAAATGCTGTTCTTTGGAAGGAA